>KV011862.1:1944-13269 GCA_001598015.1 Dorcoceras hygrometricum
TACGGTACGGTCCTTTCAATCCATATATCCCGATCAGATCAACGATCATTGGTAAATCGAGAGTCGCTAGAGATCCGATAGCTATGCATACATCTTGGAGATTGAATAGTGACTCGCGAGTGTAACTAGGTAAACACATTTACCTAAAACACTTCTAGTACTCTGGCCAGAGATTTATACACTATTATCCCCTCAGATAGCATAGGATATCCACGCATGTCTGCGAGCGGTGAATCCTCGACAACGATGCATCGACTCCTACATGCATCGGGGTCTCACCCAATCCCGCCGCCTAATGACCCCAAGTGAGTCGGCAAACGGGTCAAAGTGAGACGCCTATCATGTAGAGTCTCAATGACGTTTCGAGTCGTGAGGACTAATCAGTACAACCAAGACCTCGGACTTATCCACTCGACAAATGATAACCACTTGGAAAGTCCGAACGAGGGTAGTTCGATAGATCACCATGTCACTATATATCTGCATGCTCAGAACATCACAATGTTCCCTACCAATGAAACATGGTACTTCGCATCGCAGATACTAGTCTCAAGCTCGGGCGGCCTTATCCTCATTTTGACGGCCCAATCGACTAGGAACTTGTTCAGAATACACAGTGACTATTAGATGTGTTTCATGATAGCCGTCATACCCACTATTACATCTAACATACACCATAGTGCATTCTAGGTCTTTACTCAACGCAATTGTTAATCATCATACAACACAATGAAAGTAAAGAATGCCATATAGATAAATGCGAATATCATATATAAGATTGTTTCATACAAGAGTCTATAAACCCACACGCCACAAGTTGGCTAGTTGGGCATCTACTCTAACACAAAGTCTGAGTCGAACACTCTTGATAACCTCAAGTCTGATGTTCACTGAAAGCTCTGTAATCACTTTTGAAATACTGAGATATGAATCAATAGACCATACTCTGTTACTCAAGTCTGAATACACTTCGCTCTAACAACAAATCTTCCATTGTAGCTCACGTCTGAATAACTGTTCCCGATATCTGAACTTATCCAAATAGCCAAATCTGTTTCAAAACATCGACCTGACAACAAAGACTGAATCTCTGAATAATTAATCCTGCTCAGTTCTTAATACTTACCAAAAGTCAACTCAGATGTCAACGCTTGTCTTAGAACTCTCGAAACTTAGAATTCTTCAATCCACTCATATGAAATCACGAATTCTGAAAGCTTCAATACACTGAGATGACGTCACGACTTCTGAAAACTTCAAAACGCTGAGATGACGTCATGAATTCTGAAATCTTCAAAACACTGAGATGACGTCACGACTTCTGAGAGTCAACTCGATAAGTGATAGTCGACCCAACATCTGAATTATGCGTAACTGTTAATTACTACAAATGACTGACTGTTCAGATGTTACTTTTAAATTCAGTACTTGTCTTATTTTTGTTATCATCAAAACTAATAAATTTTACCTTAACAATTTCCCCCTTTTTGGTGATGACAAAACTTAGCACCCTTATGACTTATATAGATAGGCAAAAATAAAATTGCGCAAAGTCTGCTGAAATTTTATGTATCTCATTAACTGAACACTGTACAGAAGATTTGTACAAGAAAACTGAGAAATCTTAGAACTGATTCTTTCCATATAGCCACCATTCAACATTCTTTTTATAAGGTCCACCAGCAGTACCAGATCCACCACCACCACTACTGGATCCCCTTTTTGTCGAAGAACCCCTTATGTCATCACTTCTCCTACTGCTTGCATCACCACCACTTCTGCTTGCACTTCCCCCACTGGGTCTACTCTGATCATCAGGCGGCTTACCTCGGCCATGGATGCTACTCACTTCCCCCTTTTTGTCTTCACTGCCCTTAGTGATAAAGGCAATGAGTTCAGCAAGATTAGTACCAATGGAAGCTAATTGTCTTTTGTTTCCACACGGAACTCCAGTAGATCGTTACGAATAACAGCCAATTTGTCATCAAAGTCCTTAGAAAATTCAGCCTTGAGATCCTTGACTTCTTGTCGAACATCCGCTAAGTCTGTTGTCAAGATGGAATTTTGAGCACGGACAGCTTTTAGAGCGATCGACAGTACATCGTTACATTATGAGCCTCCTGGCGAATACTTTTGATCAAGCCCCGGAAGGCTTGATTTTTCTCATCAAGACTGTCAAGGACTCTCTCAACATGATTGAGTTTGGACATAACTTCTCCATGAGAATCACCCGACTTCCGAGAATCCCTCGTCTGATTAGAAATAAGTCTGGAGATGGATTCCCAAAGTGTGGCAAAGTAAACAGAGATATCTGTGGCAGTATAAGGCAAGATAAGCAGGTCAAGAGCTGAGTATTCTTCCATAGGAATATCATTTGCATTGAAGTGCAAGGAAGAATCAGCGGAGGTAGGTGGAGAATCTGGATGTTGATCAGTATCCATATGTACAATCTGATCCTCCTGTGTACTGGTGTCTGGTAGAAGAAGAACTGGTGTTCTCTGTTCAGCGGTAGCAAGAATATTAACATCCCTCAAAACTGGTCTGTCAGGAATAAGAACTGAAAGAAAATTTCTGATATCAACTGATTGTAAACCCTCGAATAGGCTATATCGAACAAAAGCTGTACAAAGTTGCGATCATCCCAAAGCGGTGATTGTCGGCCTTCGAAAACCAAAATCAGAAACTGACTCAACAACAGCAAGAGCGCGACAAAAATTCAAAGAACCAACCGGTAGGAGTTTTCCAGAAGCAAAGAAATCTGAAGCCTCTATACAAACGTCGGCCCATCTCTTCTTAAGCAATTTAAAGAATTCACTGACTGTAGGAAGTGTATCTACATAAGAAAGCTGAGGAGAAATTGCAATCGTGCTAGGAACAATCTGTTTGGGTATCTTCTGCCAATAATCAGCGCATGGTTTAATCACCCAAGAATCATTGACACGAATCATGGTACGAATCCAGCAAGAAGACTTAAAATGCGTGTTTGATCGGGTGAGCACAGCACCACGATCACGATTTTTACCTTCAAACAATATAGAGCAGTACGGTAGTTCCCACTGTAGACCGTGTGATTGCATCTGTGTCTTCAGCTCTTCTATTACAAACAAATGAAGGTTGGATAACATATTTAGAACTTTCAAATCAATGGCTGAAGAGGGCTGTCCAGGAACAAAATTAGTCGTTCTGGTCTCCAACAACTTCCGGAACAGCAGTTCTCTGTACTTGGTAAATATGAACATACGCCTCTGAAGCACAATTCTGGTAGAATCTGTTTCTCCCCAAGTTAAACCTATTCCTCCTTCGCATAAATATCTTCTATTTTCAGCACGGCCATCTTTTTGAAACTGAAATAATTAAAGAATTGTTCAACCTCATCGATAATCTGTTCCCGTAGCTGTACAAGTACCTCAATATTAGCACAAATTAACGAAAAAATTTCCTTTGATGGATTTCCTTTGATCGGGTCTCTTTCCTGGAGGGGCGTCTTCCCCTTAGCAGAAGCAGGAATCTCGGGAATACTGGCCTTGTACCTGTCTCCTCATTGACTCCCCTGATAGTTATGCTCTTTCCAAACTGTATTTTGGTTACTTCCCCAATAGTAGAAGGCAGTGAGCAACCACCTGGGATTGTAGACAAAATTTCCTCTAGGGACAAAGACTCATCATCAGTTCTCTTCTAGTCAGTAGTTGGAACAACATCTGCTGTCTCTGTTCCCTGAATCAATTCTGTTTCCTCTGAAGGTTCCTCCACAAAATAAGCCTCTGGACCAGTTTCCATCTGTACCCCAACATCTGTTCCAGTGACCTTATCAGCTACAATCTCTTCATCTGTATCACTGCCTGATTCAACCATTCTATCAGCTTCTCGAGCAACAAATTCCTCATATGAAATGTTGAACCAGTGCTCCATCTCATTAGCTCTTTGAACTGCTTGATCCCCAACATTCGATCTACTGACATTTGTTCCTTCAACATCTGTGTCCATCTGAGCAGTTTCGGCAATCACTTGTTCAATAATGTCGTCCACGTCATCAGCAGTTGATATCTCTTTATCAACAACATCTGCTCCAGTTGACACGGAATCCTTCTCAGCAATACCACCAACAGCTGTCTCTTTTTCAGCAATTTCATCATCAGATTCTGCTGGCAATTTCAATCTCCTCTTAGGAGCTTTTCGCTTTGGCTTAGAAGTTACCACTGCTGGCACATCACGAATTGGTTCAACGATTTGCAGAGGGATATCCTCTTGTGCTACTGTAACAATCGCTGAACTTTTAGTAGCCTTTCTAACCTTAGTCCTCTTCTTCTTTGCTATCGGCTCATCCATAGCAGCAGCTGGTCTCTTCTTGGACACAACCTTTTTCGTGGGTGTCTTCTTCACCCGAGATTTACCTGCCACGCCCTCCACATCTTCAACAGTAATCTTGTCGTTGATGGCAATATACCTCCCAACGGTTCTGGCAGTCAAAATTTTCAGAGGAGGGAACTCCTCGGAATCTCCCAACTCCAAGTTTGGTATGTTTTGTAACAGAATACTGATTTGGATAGCAAAGCCCATGTCTTGTCTCGATTCAGCTGTCACCATATCCTTGAAAATATTGAACAACAGTCTTCCCCAGTTAATTTTCACTCCACCATCGATAGCGGCCATCATAAGGAATCGCTCGTGAGTAACTGCGTCAAATGACCCGGCCTTCACGAAGATTGATTTTGCCAAAATATCACTTAGCAATCGAAACTCAATCTTCATCTCCTGCTTCTTGCAGGAGGTGCTCACTTGCTCACCAGTGAAAGAGAAAATACTCCTCTCATCAAAAACTAAGTCCTTAGGGAACTCGTTCAAATCTGTCAAGCCATCCATTGGCAACTCAAATGACCCTGCAAAAACTTCCTCAGAAATTTCCACCGATTTTCCTTGTATGGTACTTAACACCATTCCATCCCTGACGGATCCATGCCGAAAGAACTCTATCAAAGCAGCTTCATAAATGACTGCTGGGCAACCCAGAAACCCCTTTAGGCCTGACGCCACGAGGGCTTCGAACATAGCCACTATCCCTCGTTGTCCATGGCAAGGACAGAGTCAAACAGAACGTGAACGGTGTTGCATATCAAGGAAGAAGCCATTTCAGTAGATTGATTAAGGAGAGCGCGTCTGAGAAATATCTGCAGAAAAACACACAAAAAGCAAGAACACAAGAATACTGGAGAGTAAAATGCGCAAGGTAAGTGAAGATGAAAAGGAAATGCCGTAAATATAAACGAGAATGCAAAAGGTACTAGAGAGAGAAAATGTGGATGGTTGTTATGCATGATGACAACCACGTGTCCATCATCCAATGGCGCGATCAATTTTGGAAATGATCTTGAAAAGATTTTGACAATATCACGAAATAATTTTAAAGAGATTTTAAAAGGATTTTGAATTGTAACCGCGAGGGTAAAATGGTAAATAGAGGCGCGATCAATTTTGGAAATGATCTTGAAAAGATTTTGACAATATCACGAAATAATTTTAAAGAGATTTTAAAAGGATTTTGAATTGTAACCGCGAGGGTAAAATGGTAAATAGATAACTGGCGCCAAATACTTAAAACGTCACAACCTTAAGATCTGTTTTATGTATCAGCAGGGGTGTTGCAAGATCTGATCATGGATAAGTATCAACTGTGTATACATGACATCTGAGTGTATACAGATCTCACATATTCTGTTGACTCAGCACTTATTAATTCAGATCTCTCGTTCCTCCTAAAGCTGAGATTTTCCCAAGTCTGATATTTTATCAAACCTGAATTCCATGATGTTCCACCTGAACAATATACTCAGATTTGACAAAACCAGAAGCTGTTCAACCTGCAAATTGTTAGGGCAAAGACAATCAAGGCAGTTCTAAGAGACCCAATAGATTTCTAAAATAAGAAAACTTAGCGTCTGGCAGGGGCTTTGTGAAGATGTCAGCTACTTGCTGCTCAGTCGACACACACTCCAGCTTGACGTTCTTCTTGAGTACATGGTCCCTTATAAAATGATGCCTGATGTCTATATGCTTCGTTCTTGAATGCAGTACTGGATTTTGTTGATGGCAATAGAACTGGTGTTGTCACAGAGAATAGGCACTTCAGAAGCATCAATGCCATAGTCCTTAAGCTGGTGTCATATCCATAGGATCTGAGCACAACAGCTTCCAGCTGCTAAGTACTCTGCTTCAGCAGTGGACGTTGCAATGGATTTCTGATTCATACTAAACCAGGAAATCAGTCGATCTCCTAAGAATTGACAAGTACCGCTTGTGCTTTTACGATCAACTCTACATCCTGCTTAGTCTGCATCACTATAACCGATTAGTTGAAAGCCTGAGTCTTTGGAATACCAAAGACCCACATTGGAAGTTCCCTTTTAAATATTTCAAGATTCGTTTGACAGCAATATAATGTGATTGCTTTGGCTCTGTTTGGAATCTAGCACACATACAGACAGCAAACATGATGTCTGGTCTGCTAGCAGTTAAATAAAGCAGGGAGCCTATTATACCACGATACAATGATACCTCAATGGCAGTACCAGCTTCGTCTTTGTCCAGCTTGATTGATGAGCTCATTGGGGTCGCTGCTGCTGAACAGTTGTCCATGCCAAATTTCTTCAGCAGTTATTTCGTATATTTGGATTGGTTAATGAAAATTCCATTTTCCAACTGTCGAACTTGTAAACCCAGAAAGAACGTTAGCTCGCCCATCATGATCATCTCAAATTTTTCCTGCATTAGCTTAGAAAACTTTTGACATAGCTTGGGGTTAGTTGACCCAAATATGATATCATCAACGTAAATTTGAACTAACAGAACATGATCAGCTTTGACAAATTTAAATAGAGTTATCCACTGTGCTATTGTGAAATCATGATCAATAAGAAATTTTGACAGTGTATCATACCAAGCTCTGGGTGCTTGCTTCAACCCATACAGAGCTTTATCCCAGATTTTGATTTTGCTGAACATATTTTTGTCCAGCGTCTTGTAGAGGATATCCCTGGCCACATTGTCCAAGTTCGCCTTCTTTTTCTCCTCATTGGTATACTCGTGTCTCCTCTTTTCCACATATTCATGTGCACCATCACTCGTCGCGAATGCTATGTTTATCTTCATTATTTTCATTGGACCATCAGTGATGACTGACCACATGTCATCGTCTTGAGCAGCCAAGTGCGCTTGCATTCTGATCTTCCAGTCATCATAGTCCTCCTTAGAAAACATAGGAATCTTGTTGTGAGAGGTAGACATATTGAAATATATAGATCACAAATAACAAACTGTTCAATACTGAGATAGCGCAGGCTCTGATACCAATTGATAGGATCAATATGGATCGAAATACAGCCTTAGGAGTTCAGAAGGGGGGGGGGGGTTGAATGAACTCCTTATATTTAAAATTTTCGAAACCTTAAAAACGATTTTTACAAGCGCCTCGCTTAACTTAAATCCGAGTTACCAGATTTAAGGTATCTCAGTTTAAAATCAGATTTCTCGACTAACAAATAATGTGCGGAATGAAGTCGATCAATATGTGAACAATGTAAAGATAAATAAATGCAGTAAAGTAAAAGTGTAGGGTCGAGAGTTTGTTTATGGAAGTTCGGATATCAAATTACGTCTCCCATTCTTCCTTATTCAGGAAGGTTCCACTAGAAGAGTTTGATGAATACAGACGCTGTAGACACCCAATCACTGAGCCTCGCTCCAGGTGAACTCCTAGAAACTCCAATCAACAAGCAGACGCAGCTGCAGAATACAAGTAATGAGATTTTTCGAATTGCTTCACAAAGCCAGTTTGTTACAGACTCAAAATGATAATACAGAGAAATATACAAATATTTGAGACTGTAAATCTTCTGGTTTCTATACTATGAAACACGATTCAACAAGTGAACCAGAAGATAAATCGAAGATTGAAAACAATGAGGGCTAGAACTTGAATGTTCTTCGATTTGGTATACTGGACTTAGAATATATTTTCGGTCAGAATATCCAGTAGCTGTGTGAGCAATGTGTTAGCGTTGAGAGTGAAAGACAGTAGAGAGAATTTGCAGAAGGTAAGCAAGAGCTTCAACATTTGAATCTTCAGCTATTTATACCCTTTGTCTCCAACGGTCATTAAAATTTCGCCTAAGGAAACAAAATCCCTTTATGAATACATGTTCATCGTACAACCGTATATCCTGCTCCACTAAATGGTAATCTGCGCTCCATCAGGGCCAAATTGTCGTATATCCATATTTGAGTAAACATCGTATAACGTCCTCTGTATACTGTGTACAATTGCCCAAAATAGCTCTGACATTGTCTCCTTAATTCCAGGCATTTGTACGATCCAATCGCAACCATTGATTTTTCCAATTTGAGTATATGATCGTGTTTGAATCGGTTCGTCGTTTGCACCTGAAATCTCTTTCGTTAACACAGTTCTTTCTTTCTTGAAGAAGACGACTATCTTAACTCTGATTGTTTATTCAAAAATGTCACAACTGAATATATAGAGATAACTGTGTACTTGAATGCAACTTATGAATGCAACAACTGAATGCTTGCGACTTCTGAAAAATATACTGTTCCAAAGTCTGAGTCGAACACTCTTGATAACCTCAAGTCTGATGTTCACTGATAGCTCTGTAATCACTTCTGAAATACTGAGATCTGAATCAATATACCATACTTTGTTACTCAAGTCTGAATACACTTCGCTCTAACAACAGATCTTCCACTGTAGCTCACGTCTGAATAAATGTTCCAGATATCTGAACTGATCCAAATAGCCAAATTTGTTTCAAAACATCGACCTGAAAACAAAGACTGAATCTCTGAATAATTAATCCTGCTCAGTTCTGAATACTTACCAAAAGTCAACTCATATGTAAACACTTGTCTTAGAACTCTCGAAACTTAGAATTCTTCAATCAACTCATATGACGTCACGACTTCTGAAATCTTCAATACACTGAGATGACGTCACGACTTCTGAAAACTTCAAAACACTGAGATGACGTCACGACTTCAGAAATCTTCAAAACACTGATATGACGTCATGACTTCTGAAATTCAACTCGATAAGTGATAGTCGACCCAACATCTGAATTATGCGTAACTGTTAATTACTACAACTGACTGACTGATCAGATGTTACTTTTGAATTCAGTACTTGTCTTATTTTTGTTATCACCAAAACTAATAAATTTTACCTTAACATGGTACGTCAACCATGTAGCGAGATTTCATGGTGTGCTGGTGCGACAGAGTCCAACAGGAATTCTTGGAGTATTTCCCGAGGTTGAAAGAGCTTGTAGACATATTTGAGTCTCGATTGGCTATCAGAATAGCTTACCACCCAACCGGATGGCCAATATGAGTGGACCATGCAGATTTTGGAAGGCATGCTGCGTGCAGTAGCGATGGTTTTCAATGTAGTTAACAGGAATTTCCTCTCTTGGTTGAGTCTTTGTGCTGTTTTAGCTACCAAGTGCTGTTTGGGATGACATCTTTTGAGGTTTTTGCATGGTAAGAAGCGCAGATCGCTCTATCAACTGGAAGAATTTGAGGGAAATCAGTGGTCTTTACCTGGATTTTGTGCAGCATGTGAAGGACCAAGAGGATCTGATTCGATACAGAGCGAAGACTGTGCATGATAACCAAGCAAGTATGCGCTTATAAGGCATGGGTCTTAGGATTTTCAGGCTGTTGATCGTGTACTTATTGCGAGTTTCTCCGTCTAGATTGTGATGGACTTGTGATTGAGGGGTAGATAAGCTCCTAGATTCATCATTCTATATGAGAGTTTGTGAACGGAGCGGATCTTTGGCGTACTGATTGCGGATACCGGCTAAGTAGTTGTTGATACATGATGAGTCTCATGTGTCTAAGCCAAGGGAAAGGAAGCCAGATCCTTATTTTGCATTGAGGACTGACGAAGTGAGCTGTGTTAGAGTAGGTGCCCAACTAGCCAACTTGTGGCGTGTAGGCTTTGATGACTCTTTGTGTAAAACAATATTTTTTTATGAAATTCACATTCTATATGGCATTCTTTATCGTCGTTATTATGTTAATCTTAACAATTGTCTTGGATAAAGACCTAGAATGCACCATAGTGTATGTTAGATGTGACCGTGGATATGATGGCTGTAATGCCCGAGATAATTAAGAAGAGAATTAGGAAGTAATAACCAGCAGCAAGATTTCTTTGTGTATCTGCTGGTTTATTGAGGTGTCGACTGGTTTTGCTGACGTAGGTGCGACGTCGTCGTTTTGGTAATAAACGCAAGTCAGTCGATGCAAGTATGTGAATTTGGTTCCAACTGAGAGAGCAATGCGACATCGTTTTGACTTATGAACAGGAACCTCGATACGATATCGTTTTGCATGAATGAGTGACCAGTCGAGGGATCTGAAATCAGTCGATGGTTTGTTGTATCTGCTGATTGTTATAAGCGCAGCGACGTCGTTTGGGTAAGTGCAACTGCTGGTTTTGATTCGTTGAATATACGAAAAAATTTCTGAAAAAGTTTGGCATGGACAACTGAGGGGGAGAAATGTAATGCCCGAGATAATTAAGAAGAGAATTAGTAAGTAATAAACAGCAGCAAGAGTTCTTGGTGTATCTGCTGGTTTATTGATGTGTCGACTTGTTTTGATGACGTAGGTGCGACGTCGTCATAAACGCAAGTCAGTCGATGCAAGTATGTGAATTTGGTTCCAACTGAGAGAGCAATGCGACATCGTTTTGACTTATGAACAGGAACCTCGATACGATATCGTTTTGCATGAATGAGTGACCAGTCGAGGGATCTGAAATCAGTCGATGGTTTGTTGTATCTGCTGATTGTTATAAGCGCAGCGACGTCGTTTGGGTAAGTGCAACTGCTGGTTTTGATTCGTTGTGAAGGATGGATGCCTGCTGGTTTACCAGCAGTTGGTAGCGATGTGGCATATCTAGTACGGCGTCGTCTAGATTAGTTGACGCGTCGTCGTTTTGAGTAACTTTGCGTAACCAGCTGCTGATAGATTTTGAAGGGAATTCGACAACCAGCATCTGGTTCTTGGCAAGAGACATTGTTGCCTGCTGATTAAACGCTGCGGCGTCGTTTCGTTTAGTTGGAACGGTGTCATTTCAAGATTGTAATTTCGAATACAACATCTGATTTCTTCTGCTGATTTTAACGAGAGTTCCTTACGCACCTGCTGGTTTATACTGTGAGGATTGAGAAGTTAGATTAGTGATTAATTGATTTGATTTGGGATTAATCACGTGTGTTTTGAGGAATTTGCGAAAGGATTGAAGTT
>KV011862.1:19806-42714 GCA_001598015.1 Dorcoceras hygrometricum
TGGATAGGAAGGAGAAACAGCTGAGGAACAAGATAATTCCGTTGGTGATGGTCCAATGGAGCAAGCATGGCCGAGAAGAAGCAACCTGGGAAGTTGAGGAGAAGATGAGGCAGGAATGGCCTCACCTGTTTGAGCGCTGAGATTGCATAATTTCCAGGTAAATCTTTGATTTTGCTTCGAATTTTTGGTGCTGATTTACATGTTGATGTGTTCTTCCCTGTGTCTGCCTTTGATTTCGAGGACGAAATCTCTTAAGTTGGGGAGAATGTGAGGATTGAGAATTTAGATTAGTGATTAATTGATTGGATTTGGGATTAATCACGTGTGTTTGGAGGAATTTGCGATAGGATTGAAGTTTCTGCTGAATTCGAAAACTGTATCGTTGGTTTAAAATTGAGAAATATCGATTTTTGGGTGAAGTCAACGCTGGTCAAAGTTACTGTAGCTCCTGCTGGTGGATTTTTGTATCAGCAGAGGTGACGTCATCGTGACGCAATGAGAGCTGCTGGTTTTATGTTTCGAATTTGAAGTTGCTGCTGGCAGACATCGCGCGTAGCGTGAGATTGAGCGAGGAAGTGACGCGTGTTAGTCAACATTTTGGAGTGTTGACTAATGAATTCAGCAGTTGCGTTTGTGTGTGACGTTCAGCAGATGAGTTGAGAACTAGTTGCGAGAGCTATCGATAGATTTGATGACGTAGGCGTGACGTAACCATTGCTGCTGGTAGCATTTGCGTTGTTTTGGTTGCTGCTGATCAGCAGGCGCGCTTGTGCGAGAGAGTTGAAGCGGCGTCGTTTGAATAAGTGGAAACGCTGCGTTTTGAGCTTCGCGTTTGAGAGATTAGCTGTTGGCAGCTTTGCTTACGTATGTAAAATGACGTCGTTTGGTTTAGTTTTCTCGCGACCAGCAGATAGCTGTTTTGAGGCGAGAGCTGTTGTCTGCTGATGGTTGCTACGGCGTCGTTTAGACAAGTTGGAGCGGTGTCGTTTTGTAGCATTTTCGTGCAATTGTTGTTTAGTCATTGCTGCTGAATTTACGAAATGAATAGGGAAGATTGCTGCTGATAGACTTCTGCTGATTTCTTCGATAGATCTTGGTGAATCAGCAGGCGAGGTTTGAAGAGGTATTTATAGAAGTGTTGATCGACACTTAGAAATATTTTGAACCAGCCATATCTTATCTCTTCTTCTCCAAACCCTCGTCGAGCTACTGTTCACCGTCGTGTTCTATTTCCTTTTTCCCGTTGATTCCAACCTCTGTTTTTGGAAATCTTAGTGGCGATGGATTCCCCTTTCTTAGCTCTTTAGTTTGCTACCCTTTTTAGACGGTGTATTTGCGCTGGAAGTGGAAACGCGAAACTACTGGAGTTCGAAGCTTTTGAGATAAGCCTGTGCGAGCGTTCTGCTGCTAGCGTGAGCTTTTGGGTGAGCAATTCTTGTTGTTTGAGCTCGGTTTTAGTAGTTAATGCCTGCGTAGAAGTGTAGGAATTGAATTAGACTTCTGGCCGTAGGGTTAGCGTACTTATGATGAGATTGAGCTAAGATATTAGCTATGTTGTAACAGATTTCAGCTTCTAGGAAGTGTCCTGCTGCGTGATTGGAGCCAGGAGGAATCTGTTAGGTAATTTGAAGGAGGAAAGGTACGAATTTGAGCAGCTCTTAGCAGCTTTAGGCATAAACATGTTGTGATTGATGTTGTGAATCTTGCTGCTGTGAATTACGTGAATCAGTATGTTTGAATGATTGAGTTCATTCTGTTTTACGTGTTGTGCATTGATGCATTGAGCATTGATATTGATTGGCATCATGCATACATATTGAGCCTTTGACAGAATGATTTGATTACCTGATTGGGTGCCACGTTGGGACTGGCCGACTGGTGGGTCGCGCCCGAAAGGTCCAACGCTATCGTCGGAGTGGTGACTACCGGATTCGAGTGTCTACCACCGAGCTGTGATGGGCTGACGGGCCCCGATGATCACGGACCGATTTCTTGAGTTGCCAGTTGATAGACTGGTCTAGCTATCCGATTTCTTGATAGCCCTCATGCATTCATAGCATTGATTAGTAGCATGTTGCATGTTTACCTGCTTTGATAGCTCTTCGTACTGAGGCTTGACCTCGTACTTGTTTCCTGCTTTTGTTTTGTTTGGGTCTGTGTTGCCCATTTGCAGGAGCTCTAGGTAATCAAGCTGGACCGAGTGGAAGTTCAGCTGGTCGATCCCCGCATCCTTGAGTCCCAGTCTATATATGATATGTATTGAACCGGGGGATGCCCCGTGTTATCATGTATCGGGGATTTATATTTTTGATTGTTACTTATTGTGTTGGAATTTGAGTCAACTCGTATTTTGTTATCGCTATTTTGAATGTATGATTTGAAGATCAGGCCTATTGTATTTCAAAAATTTTTAAGCCCTAATTTTAAGCTTCCGTGTTTATGCGCTTATCACGTGTTAATTGTTAGTAATTAGCACGGGGCCTGACATATACACCTGCTGGTTTGTATTCATGCGACTAACAAGAGGATGATACTTCCAGTCGAGGGAATGAAATATGACTATTTTGAACAGCGACTGAGTTTGTTTAACGATGACATATTTTAGCGTGACCAGCTGGTGAGTGCTTTCAGTGGAGATCGGGACTCAGCTGTTGGGCTATTACGTCGTCGTCTGGGGTAATTGATACAGCGTTGTGTTGATATTGAAATACAGCGACTGGTTGTTATGTGACAGCTGATTGAGAAAGCTGGTTTTGTTGCGACTGGTTGCTACTGCGGTTGGTTGTTTCTCCTGCTGTATAACAAGAGAATGATGAATGTTTCGAACAGCGACTGAGGAAGATAAACAACAGTTGAGGAATCTGTTTAACGTTATCCACTTTCGAAGCGGTGGGAGTATATCCTGATCTGGGAAATCAATACTCAGCATGACACGTGGAATTCATACCGATTGCGTTGGAAATTCCACCAGAACCAGAGACTTGCACTTATAAATAAGATTGAATTCGAATATGGGAACACGGTGAATATTGATATTGAACTGTGATTCTGTGAAGTTCCCGGGAAGTATTGAAACAGAGTTTGAAAGCAAGAAGTGAAGTGTTTTCAAAACAGAGAATACGAAGGTATAATTTGACAGAAGAGTCAGGGATTAGATTACTCGAGAGTGATATTTCTTTGTTTGATTACTGTTCTTGATTTAGAACTTGAATTGTGTATGTGTCGATCCATCACAGGTAGTGGATCTTTTATAATTGCATGACATTGCATAACGAAGAGAATTGAATTGATTCTAACGCCCAGGACTGAGTTGGCCTGATTTTCGAAGCCAGAGATGGTTCGATAGATGAATATTCATGTCAAGATCGGATACGAATCTTGATGGCATCGAACTGAAATGGAATCAATTCTGAGATCGAAGAAGAGAAACAGAATCATTCATTGCATTGCATTTGTTTGACAGTTGATACACTGTTATTCTTTTGATTGCTAGTATGCATGCCTGCTGATTATACTGAGATGATTCTTACCGGAGTTTATTCGGCTGTTGTTTTGTTTTGTATGTGTGCATGACAACATGAGGAAGAAACTACTGGGGAGCAACCAAGGGTAGCGAGAGAGTAACTACCTAGACGATGGGTCAGCAGCAGGAAGAATAACTACCAGCTGATAGTTTATGTTTTTGGACAGTTGGTTTTAGGTTGATCAAATCTGGTTTTGTATTGTAAGAATTAAGCGTGTATTAGTAAACTTACCTTGTACCTGCCGAGGACAATGACGTGTTTGCATAAATGAATAATGTTTGCGATATCAGCTGAATTTTCCTTTGCGCTTCTGCTGAAATTTTCTTAAACCAGATTAGATTTAATAAACTTGTTTAGTTTCAATTAGTCACCCACTGATCGAGATTAGCGAATCAATTGTGAGCAGAGAGCCTCACAATGGCTGTCATGAAACACATCTAATAGTCACTGTGTATTATAAACTTGTTCCTAGTCGATTGGGCCATCAAAATGAGGATGAGGCCGCCCGAGTTTGAGACTAGCGTCTGCGATGTGAAGTACCACGTTTCATTTGTAGGGAACATTGTGATGTTCTGAGCATGCAGATGGATGGTTTGCCTGGAGAACTATCGAACTACCCTCGTTCGGATTCTCCAAGTGGTTACCATTTGTCGAGTGGAGAGTCCGAGGTCTTGGTTGTATGGATTAGTCCTTACTACTCGAAACATCATTGCGACTCTACGTGATTAGTCACATAACTTTGACTCTTTTACCGACTCCGTGAGGGTCATCGGGTGTCGAGATTGGGTGAGGTCACGAAGCTTGTAGGAGTCAATGCTTTGTTTCCTAGGATTCACAGCTCGCCCTAGTGTGTGGATATCGTATGCTATTTGAGGAGATAATAGTGTGACAAATATCTGGCCATAGTACTCTTGTGCTTTAGTGTAAATGAGTTTACATAGTAGCATTAGCAATGTCGCTATTATGATCTCCAAGATGTATGCATGGCTATCGAATCTCTAGCGACTCTCGATTTACCAATGGTCGTTGATTCGGTCGAGATATATGAGATGAAAGGACCGTACTATATGCTAACCATGACCGACTGGTTCTTTCAGGTACTATCAGTGATACCTAAGAGATCATGGGGCGATGTTGCTAGGCGCTTTACCATGGTCCGATGGGTAGATAAAAAATGTGTTTTCTGATTTACAATGAGTTGTGAGCCCACGGCTAGCTGTATCCCTGAACCATTGAGGGTCACACAGTGTACTGGTTTGCCAATTCTCGTGCAGACAAGGAACTCAAATTGTTGAGTATGATGGGATAAATAATTGGAAATATGACTTTCAAAAGTTTCTATGGCTGTATTGACATTCATCTGCAACTTCAGGGGTTAATCTGCTATTTGTAGATTAGGTGGTCTGAAAAATTATTTCACATCATTATGTACGGTTTTAGAACATATGAAGATCGGTCCAATCTGATCGTCGATCGGAGTTATGATGAAACCACAGCGTTGGATTTAAACTTTGTTGACTTAGCGACCCCGAGTAGAAAATTTTGAAACTTCCACTACACCCCGGGAGCATGATCCGGATCCTGCGCCGGACGCCAACAGTGGTATCAGAGCCACGGTTAGGATCTGTAACTCAAGAACTGTTCTGGAAATGAATCAAAAGGACGTTGTTTTAAAAATAAAAAAAATTTCCATCGGCGGAGAACCGCCGCACGGCCACCGCACAGCCACCGCATAGCTGCCACATGGCTCTCGTTAGCCACCTTGTGCAGCGCTTAGCATTCCCGCGTTGAGCGGGGATCGTGGCGGGATACGCAGCTCTCGGCGATTGCTTGCGGGACGTCTCGGCATCACCTTGCGGGCGTGTCTCGACAGCCCTCGGCAGCCATACGTGACATGTGCGGCACCTGCTGCCGCACACGGGCTGTCAGGCCCCATGCTATTTAACAATAATTAATAGCACAATTAAGCACATAAACGCGGAAGCATAAAATAGGGCTAAAATTTTTCTGAATAAAGTTGGGCCTTAACCAATAAAACACCCTTCAAAATAGTCATAATCAAAATACGAGTTAAATCAAAACTCATACAACAACAGGTAATCACAAATCAAATCAACAACGATCCCCCAAATACATATAACCTCAGGGCATCTCCTGGATCAATATATAGTAATATATCTGGGACTTCAAGGAAATGGGGATCGACCAGCTGGGTTTCCAGTCTGTCCAGCTTGGTTACCTGAAGATCCTGCAACTGGGCAACACAGACCCAAACAACACAAAAGCAGGAAAAGAATACGAGGTCAAGCCTCAGTACGAATGAGCACTAATATAACAGCAAATCATAAACATGCAGTATTCTAAGTCATGAATGCATGTGGCTGTCAAAGAACATTGGTCATCAAGGCCTGCGAATCAGCTGGCAATAATCTCAATCGAGCCTCTATACCCGCACAGTGTATCAACCGGGGAAATCATCTGTTCGTGATATTCAGGCCCGTCAGCCATCAAAGCTCGGTGGTTTTCAGACTCAACTGATCAGTTGGTCACCACTCCGATGATAGCGTTGTACCTTTCAGGCATGACACATCTGTCTACCGGTCACAACGGCTCTATCTCAGGTTCTCAATCGATCAAAGGCTCAATATGAATGCATGAATGCCATGAAATTCAAATCTGATTTCAACATGCATATAATACGTAAACAGCATATATCAATTCAATCAAGCTGTCGCGTAATCACAGAGAATCATATAGCACAGATTTCATGCCTCAAATATTAGCACGCTACGGCTAAGCTGTTAACAAAAGCTCAACTCGTACCTTCAATTCTCAATACGCTACCTCAACAGATCTCACCAGGCACATAAATTACAGCCTGTTCACAATTGCTACCTCGCTGGTCACGTCCAACACAGTAGGGACCTCCCTGGAGCTCAAATCTGTTAATGAATCTTAAATATTCAGCTCAAATCTTAGCTTCTACAACATACTGCCTACGGTCAAGAACTCAGTTCTGGTTCTATCTATCACAGCAGCTTCTAACAGCTAGAACTAATCTTTAAACAGCAGAAATCACTTACCCAAAAGCTCAAGAACTCTCGGGTCTAGCTTCACGAAAACATTCGATCAACACTGCTACTCGCGACGAACTCAACGCCACCAGTCTCGCTCCAAGCAACGGCGGAAATCGACGGCAATTTACCGGAGAAGGTTCGAATGAACAGTAACTATCGAGGGTTTCAAAGAAGGAGATAAGAAATATCGGGGTAAAAAATACTCTAAGTGTTGAGCAGCACTTGGTATATAAATCTCTCAAGGTACTACTGTTCTAAGAAATTCAGTTCTCCGCTTATATTGAGGCAAAAGTCCTCTCAAAGCTGGCTCCAGCTTTCGCTCACTGCTGAATCAATTCAGATATTCCAACGCCCTTCTAACTCATATAGCAAACGATGTCGCACCAACTAATCAAAACGACGTAGCATAGCTCCAAAAGCTGAAACAAATATCTTATACTAACAACAGCTGAACTATGTTAATAACACCAGTGGTCAACTCAGCTGTGTTGACTACCACGTGGCACCTTCTCGCACACGCGCGCTAACGCTAACAGTTGCTTCTCGCTAAACCCTCACTGCTGCGTTGACTAGCGTTGACATCTTCTCACGCTACTACTGAGTATCAACAGCTGAGAGCTAACGCAAGTCACTGCTGTTTTCTTCGCTAATCCGAAACGCTGTCGTTCCAACTAATCCAAACGACGAAGTATCAACACCCGCTACTGAAAACACATTAGGCAACATCTGAACGCCCGCAAATTCTCGCGCAAAGGCGCTGCTGGCCTAGCTTCTTCCCAGCGATGATCCTCACGTCTGAATTACTACTGAAATCATTTCCCGATAGGAAAAATACAACTACTGAACTCCAAATTCGACGCAGATCTCACTCGATAGCCAACTTCTCATGGCTGATCACTCTACGTCTAAATCTGAGCACCCAGAAATCACAATTTCCGTGAAATCTTAATCCAAAAGCTGATTAGCCATTAAATCATACTTAACAGATTTCTAGTCCTCACACTCTCCCCCACTAGAAATCGATTTTGTCCTCGAAATCAGTTAAGTCATCAAATCAAAATCACAATAGCAAGATAGCTTATTCATGACACACTATACTAGACACCATTCCTAATATACTCATGTCATACTGCCTAGCAACTCAATCCTAAGCATAAACTCAATTCAGCAGCAAAATCACTCAAATCACAAAATCAATCAAGCTAGAAGTTACCTGAACGCTGCTATCATGGTTCAAACAGATGAGGCCACTCTTGTCTCATCTTTTCCTCAACTTCCCAGGTAGCTTCTTCACGCCCATGCTTGCTCCATTGGACCATCACCAACGGTATAACCTTATTCCTCAACCGTTTCTCCTTCCTGTCCAGAATCTGCACTGGATATTCGACATAGCTCAGGGTCTGGTCTAGCTCTACCTCATCAGTCCTCAGCACATGGGATGGATCTGGCTCATATTTTCTCAACATTGACACATGAAACACATTATGCATCGCTGTAACTCATCACGTAGCTTCAATCTATAATCCAACTGTCCAATCCGCTCAACAATCTCAAAGGGGCCAATGAATCGAGGAGCTAACTTACCCTGATATCTGAATCTCATAACACTCTTGAAAGGAGAAATCTTGAGAAATACATTATCGCCAACCTCATATTCTAACGGCCTGCGTTGCTTATTATCATAGCTAGCATATCTATCTTGTGCAGCTTTCATTCTACTACGAATCAATTCAACCTGATCTTTCATATGCTGCACAAACTCAGGAGTAGAAAGCTATCTTTCACCAACTTGTTCCCAACAAATCGGTGATCTACACTTTCGACCATATAAAGCTTCAAACGGAGCCATTCCAATGGTCACTTGGTAGCTGTTGTTGTAAGAAAACTCAACTAAGGACAAAGCATCCTGCCGGCCACCACTGAAATCCATCACAACTGCACGCAGCATATCTTCTAAAGTCTGAATGGTCCTCTCAGATTGGCCATCTGTCTGGGGGTGATAAGCAGTGCTCATCGCCAATCTCGAACCCATCGCTGCTTGCAAACTCTTCCAAAATCGATAGGTGAATCTCGGATCTCTATCTGAAACTATCGAAACAGGCAGTCCACTCAATCTAACCACATGGTCGACATACAATTTCGCTATTTCTTCATCGAGTACCTCACATCATAGGGATGAAATGGACTGACTTCGAAAGTCTATCAATCACAACCCAAATCGCATCGCATCCCCTAATCGATCGAGGTAGATGAGTCACAAAATCCATGGCGATGTGCTCCCAATTCCATTGGGGCACTTCTAAACTCTTCAACAATCCACCAGGTCTCATCCTCTCGGCCTTGACCTGCTGGCAATTCAAACATCGAGCAACAAAACCGGAAATGTCGCTCTTCATGCCTTCCCACCAGTAGTGAGACTTCAAAGAATGGTACATCTTCTTCTCCCCCAGATGTACGCTATATCGACTGCAATGCGCTTCATTCAGAATAGTCTCTTTCAAATCAATAAAGTTCGAAACCACCAATATTCCTCTAAATCTCAAACACCCATCAGAAACAACAGAGAAATTATCAGATTGACCATTCTGGGCCTTAATCTTCAACTCATGGATATACGGATCAGTCCTCTGCGCCTCTATGATGTTAATAACAATCTGTGGTTCAACCTGAATCGAAGAAACTAGGAATTACTGATCACTCGGCTGGAATCACCAACCAGAAGTACTCAACTGATCGTGGACTCTCGAGATACTCAAGGATGTTAGCATCACAGGTTATCAGATTGACCATTCTGGGCCTTAATCTTCAACTCATGGATATACGGATCAGTCCTCTGCGCCTCTATGATGTTAATAACAATCTGTGGTTCAACCTGAATCGAAGAAACTAGGAATTACTGATCACTCGGCTGGAATCACCAACCAGAAGTACTCAACTGATCGTGGACTCTCGAGATACTCAAGGATGTTAGCATCACAGGCTGGGCTTTTCTACTCAAAGCATCGGCTACCAAGTTCATTCGCCCAGGCTGATACTGTATCTCACAATCAAAATCCTTAAGCAACTCCATCCAACGACGTTGCCTCATATTCAAATCTGACTGGGTGAAGATATACTTCAAACTCTTGTGGTCGGTGTACACCACAAACTCCTCACCATATAGATAGTGTCGCCATATCTTCAAGGCAAACACAATCGCAGCCAACTCTAGATCATGAACAAGGTATCTCGTCTCATGAGGCTTCAACTGTCGAGACGAATATGCAATCACGTATCCGTTCTGCATCAAAACACATCCAAACCCACTCAGAGAAGCATCAGAGCACACCACAAAACCTCCAGAACCCAAAGGCAAGGCCAAAACAGGAGCAGTAGTCAACTTCTCCTTCGGCATCTGAAAACTCGACTCACACTCATCAGTCCAAACAAACTTTCTATCCTTCTGGGTCAATTGAGTCATCGGCCTGGCTATCGAAGAGAACTTCTCAATGAAACGCCTATAATAGCCAGCCAATCCCAATAAACTACGGATCTCGGAAACATTTCTAGGTCGCTCCCAGTTAAGAACTGATTCGACCTTACTAGGATCCACAGAAATTCCTTGCGCTGAAATCACATGACCCAAGAAGATAACTCTATCTATCCAAAGTTCACACTTGCTGAACTTAGCATACAATTGTGAGTCTCTTAATCTCTGCAACACTAGCCTCAAGTGCTCTTTATGCTCTATGAAACTCCTCGAATACACCAAGATGTCATCTATGAAGACAATCACGAATCGATCAATGTACTCGCTAAATACGCGATTCATCAAATCCATGAACACAGAAGGAGCATTCGTCAATCCAAACAGCATCACAAGAAACTCATAATGCCCGTATCTCGTCCGAAAAGTTGTCTTCGCTACATCAGCATCTCTAATCCACAAATGATGATAGCCAGATCGCAAATCAATCTTCGAGTACACGGCCGATCCTTGCAACTGATCGAACAAGTCATCAATCCTCGGCAAAGGATACTTGTTCTTCACTGTCGCTTTGTTCAACTGCCGAAAATCAACGCACATCCTCATAGATCCATATTTCTTCTTCACAAACAGAATCGGAGCTCCCCAAGGCGACATACTCGGTCTAATGAAGCCTTTCTCAAGAAGATCTCTCAATTGATCCTTGAGTTCTTTCAACTCTGCTGTCGTCAATCGATACGAAGCACTAGAAATCGGGGCTGTACCAGGCACCAACTCAATACTGAAGAAGATCTCGCGTCTCGGAGGGAATCCAGAAATCTCGTCTGGAAACACATCTGGGAACTCTTCAGAAATCGGAACATCGCTCAACTCCACTCTCGACTCGTGGGAAACGTCTAGGGTATAGATCATAAACCCTGAATTCTCTAGCGACAACAAACTAAACATCTCCATGGTGGACACCATAGGAATCTTAGGTCGCGAATCAGCACCATAGAACTCCCATTTCTCTCCAGATCGAGGCCTAAACCTCACTACACCATGGAAACAATCAAGGGTCGCTCTATTCTCAATCAGCACTTCCATACCAAGATACAATCAAAATCTCTAATTCCCAAAACAATCAGATGGGTCATCAAAACATGCTCATCAAATCTAATCTAGCAATCCAACACCACCTCTCGGGACAACAGACTCACACCAGCAGGGGTGGACACAGAGACAACATCACACAGTGGGGAAAAACTCAACCCACGCTCATACACAAACAAATCAGAAATGAAAGAGTGTGATGCTCCAGTGTCAATCAAAACTCGTGTAGGAAAATCAAAGTTAAAGCATGTACCTTGAATCACTCCCGTAGGTATCTCATCAGCCTGATCTCTCATCAAGGCATTCGCTTGAGCCTGCTGCGGTCCCGAAAACTGAGGTCTTGAAGGTACTCCAAACCTAGAAGGCTCACGAGGTTGGAATCAAGATCGTTGGGATGGAACAAAAGGCTGTTGTCGCTGCGAAGAACCACCAGCGGAACCTTGTTGCGACTGACCCAAAGACTGCCCTCCCATCCAAGGACACGCTCTAGCAAAATATCCCAGTTGTCCACAAAGATGACAAAGACCTCGAACTCCATGACACTGTGAAGTCTCATGCTTCCCTCCGCACTGTCCACAAAATGCACCACCAGAACTACTGCCACCAGAACTCACAGAACCAGAGGAACTCGAATGTGCCTTCTTCTTAAACTGTTTGCCTCGTGGCTTGAACCTCTGATGACTCGATTGCTGTGACCCTTGAGGAGACTGAAACGATTGCGACACATCTTGCACCGATTGAAAATAGCGCCCCACCGACGGCTGAACCGGAGCCTGTGCCTCCAACAAACTCTCCTCAATATCTACAGCCCTATCCACGGCCTCAGCATAAGTCGTAGGTGAACCAGACAACACCATCCGGAACAAATCAGGCCTCAAGCCCTTCAGAAACTTGTTCCTCTTAGTCTCTCCTGGTTAGCTACATGGGGAACATACATCAATAGCGAAGAGAACTGTCTAGCATACTCGGCCACCTTCATATTCCCTTGCTTCAGGTTGTCAAACTCTCGTTCACGACTATTGTAGTAAGAATCTGGGGTACACTCCTGTCGAAACGCTGCACAGAATCTCTTCCAAGTAATCAGCCCCACTCTCACGCAAGATACGGGAAGTACCTCTCCACCAGCGCTGTGCATTATCTCTCAACTGCAGCACCGCTAGCTTCAATCTCTTCTTAGGAGCATACTCCAAGGTATCAAACAATTCTTCCATCTGAACTAGCCAACCTTTGGCCATCAAACCTCCTTCGGCGCCCGCAAACGTAGGGGTATTCGTCCGCTGAAACCTTGCTAAAACTAGCTCCATCTTGCCAATCTGCCTCGTCACATCCTCTACCTCTGCCTGTCTCTCACGACGACGCAAAGGGATAGTCTGCTGAATGCCCTCATCACTATTCGAGGCCCTAGACTCCTCAGCGGAACGTCTAGCAGTCCTACCTCTACCTCTTCTCGACGGCATCTAATCAAATCTCAAGGTAAAAACTAACAGCAGATAATCACAAAGGCAAGTAGAATAATCACATAAGCCAAAGAGTCAATCAAAATCAAATCAAACTCTGTGCCTAGACTTGAGTGTGATCAAAAGAAAACGAGCTTTATCCCAGTTTAAGCTCTGATACCAAAAGTGTCAGGCCCCGTGCTATTTAACAATAATTAATAGCACAATTAAGCACATAAACGCGGAAGCATAAAATAGGGCTAAAAATTTTCAAAATAAAGTTGGGCCTGAACCAATAAAACACCCTTCAAAATAGTCATAATTAATTACGAGGTAAATCAAAACTCATACAACAACAGGTAATCACAAATCAAATCAACAACGATCCCCCAAATATATATAACCTCAGGGCATCCCCTGGATCAATACATAGTAATATAACTGGGACTTCAAGGAAATGGGGATCGACCAGCTGGGTTTCCAGTCTGTCCAGATTGGTTACCTGAAGATCCTGCAACTAGGCAACACAGACCCAAAAAACACAAAAGTAGTAAAAGAATACGAGATCAAGCCTCAGTACAAATGAGAACTAATATAACAGAAAATCATAAACATGCAGTATTCTATGTTATGAATGCATGTGGCTGTCAAAGAACAACGGTCATCAAGGGCTGCTAATCAGCTGGAAATAATCTCAATCGAGCCTCTATACCCGCACAGTGTATCAACCGGGAAAATCATCGGTCCGTGATCTTCAGGCCCGTCAGCCATCACAGCTCGATGGTTGTCAGACTCAACTGATCAGTTGGTCACCACTCCGATGATAGCGTTGTATCTTTCAGACACGACACATCTGTCTGTCGGTCACAACGTGGCTCCCTATCTCAGGTTCTCAATCGATCAAATGCTCAATATGTATGCATGAATGCCATGAAATTCAAATATGATTTTCAACATGCATATAATACGTAAACAACATATATCAATTCAATCAAGCTATCACGTAATCACAGAGAATCACATAGCACAGATTTCATGCCTCAAATACTAGCACGCTACGGGTAAGCTGTTAACAAAAGCTCAACTCGTACCTTCAATTCTCAATACGCTACCTCAACAGATCTCACCAGGCACAGAAATTATAGCCTGCTCACAATTGCTACCTCGCTGGTCAAGTCCAACACAGCAGGGACCTCCCTGGAGCTCAAATCTGTTAAGGAATCATAAATATTCAGCTCAAATCCTAGCTTCTACAACATACTTCCTACGGTCAAGAACTCAGTTCTAGTTCTATCTATCACATCATCTTCTAACAACTAGAACTAAGCTTAAAACAGCCGAAATCACTTTCCAAAAAGCTCAAGAACTCTCGGGTCTAGCTTCACGAAAACATTCGATCAACACTGCTACTTCGCGTTCCTCTCCAGCGTCGACTCAGGCCACCTAACTGGTATCAATCGAAAGAGCTACTCAAGACGAACTCAACGCCACCAGTCTCGCTCCAAGCAACGGCGAAAATCGACGGTAATTTACCGGAGAAGGGTTCTAATGAACAGTAACTATCGAGGGTTTCGAAGAAGGAGATAAGAAATATCGGGGTCGAAAATACTCTAAGTGTTGAGCAGCACTTGGTATATAAATATCTCAAGTCACTACTGTTCTAAGCAATTCCGTTCTCCGCTTATATTAAGGCAAAAGTTCTCTCAAAGCTGGCTCCAGCTTTTGCTCACTGCTGAATCAATTCAGATATTCCAACGCCCTTCTAACTCATATAGCAAACGACGTTGCACCAACTAATCAATACGACGTAGCATAGCTCCAACAGCTGAAACAGATATCTTATACTAGCAACAGCTGAACTATGTTAATAACACCAGTGGTCAACTCAGCTGTGTTGACTACCACGTGGCACCTTCTCGCACACGCGCGCTAACGCTAACAGCTGCTTCTCGCTAAACCCTCACTGCTGCGTTGAATAGCGTTGACATCTGCTCACGCTACTACTAAGTACCAACAGCTGAGAGCTAACGAAACTCACTGTTGTTTTCTTCGCTACTCCAAAACGCTGTCGTTCCAACTAATCCAAACGACGACGTATCAACACCCGCTACTGAAAACACGTTAGGCAACATCTGAACGCTCGCAAATTCTCGCACAAAGGCGCTGTTGGCCTAGCTTCTTCCCAGCGATGATCCTCACGTCTGAATTACTACTGAAATCATTTCCCGATAGGAAAAATACAACTTCTGAACTCCAAATTCAACGTAGATCTCACTCGATAGCCAACTTCTCACGACTGATCACTCTACGTCTAAATCTGAGCACCCAGAAATCACAATTTCCGTGAAATCTTAATCCAAAAGCTGATTAGCCATTAAATCATACTTAACAGATTTCTAGTCCTCACACGGGCAGGCGTGCCATTCATGCCTGTGCGTGCCACGTGCGACACTCGACGCCGCACTCTGCCGAGAGCATGTGCGGTGCCCTTGCGGCACCACTGCTACCCGCGGGCATTCTTGACCGGGCAGCCTTATAATTTTGAATTTTCGGGTCCGGGTAGGTCTGTTCTGTTTTTTAAAATCACGTCCAAAATCATTTTTATCTTGAAAATAATTGTTTTGATGCAATTAAAACTAACAAAATATGATTTTATTTATGAATGTGATTTTATACTTAAAACATGATTTTGTTAAATATGTCAAGATTTGATTTGATCTTCTATATATGTCAAAATATGATTTTATTTATAAAATATGATTTTATAGTTAAAATAAGATTTTGTTATATATGTCAATATTTGATTTGATCTTCTATATATGTCAAAATATGATTTATTTATAAAATGTGATTTTATACTTAAAATAGGATTTTGTTATATATGTCAAGATTTTATTTGATTTTCTATATATGTCAAGCATGATTTGATTGCATTATTTATGTTAGTTAATCTGATTAATTATGTAAACTGCATGATTATCTTGATTTGATGTATATTTTTTGAATCTGCATGATATTTTAAATCAGATTTAAAATATGAGACCTAAATTTCCAAAAATACAAATCCCTTATTTTAAATATGATTTAAAATTAATATCAAGAATAAAGTTTCATGATTACAATTGAAAGATCTTAGTTTATTGATATTATGAACAAAGTGATAAAACATGATCTAAGAGAGTCCTTTATAGACTGGCTTAAAAATGACTTGTACCGGCTAAGTCTCCCTGAAGGACGTTGCTTTGTCTTGGTTTTTAAGTGGGCCTTTGCCCCTCCAACTACCTGGAAGCACTCTTGGAAAATGCTAATCACTAGCTTCTAAATTGATCATAAAACAAAAGATTATTCAACAAGATCATGAGGCTAGGGAACTTAAATACTGTTTAAAATTCCTACCTTCCATCAACAATGGGGTGTACGACGATGCTACACGTATGCATGGCCCGACTCATATTATTGAGGGGGTTATGTATGTCGGAAAGCTGTACACTCTATTGACATTTGCTGTGAGTTGGTTGGAACTCCTTTAACGTTGTCTCATACTATTGGGGACATTAAAGGGACCATCCATCACAACTCAAGAGTGTGGGTCATCTTGACACGTGATAGTAATCGACGTCATATTATTGGACCCTTACTGGACGTGAGGTAAATACATGGAGGTTGCACCTGGTGCAATTGGGCTCTACCTTTTGGAGATCATGGTTAGGTGATATTATTCCGGACTGTGATTCTCGATTGGGCTCCGTATACCCGCTAAGAAAACTGGCTTTCCCGTTTTCATTAGAGGATGGTCAAATCGTTAAAATAGTGGGAGGGTAATTCATAAAATAAAATGACCATGTTTTATGTCTTAGTGACTTTTTATAAATTGTTAGTAATGGATGTCTATTTTATCGTAGGATATAAACTGCTTAAAATATCTTCGATCAAAAATCCACTTGTTGCTATACTGGATAGCAACAAGTTAACTGGAGCCAACTACCTGGATTGGTTGCGCAATCTCAAGATTGTCTTGGCTTCGGAGAAGCTACTCTACACGCTAGAGAAAAGCCCTACGAAGGAAGCCCCCGCTGATGTCAGTCCTGAAGAGCTGACGAGACATGAGAAATGGTTGGACCATGATCTCAAGGCTAAGTGCTACATGTTGGCTTCTATGTCCAACGAACTGCAGTGGCGATTTGAGGACGCTGTGCATGCTGCTGACATACACATACACCTCACAGAGCTGTATGAGGAGAAATCTCATGTGGAGAGGTTTACTACCGTCATGGAGCTCATGAGTGGCCGCATGTGCGAGGGGCCTTCGGTCCGCGAGCACATGATTTGGCTCGTTGAAAAGTTGGTGAGCCTCGATATCGTACTTCCACATGAGCTGTCTGTGGATTTGGTTCTCCTCTCATCCTAGCTGCGTTCGACCCCTTTGTGGTCAAATTCAACATGAACAAGCTGACGCCACTCTTCATTTCTATGCTTGATAGTGATGGTTATTCTTGTCATTTTGCTAATTCGATTTGCAACATATACAAGAATGAATGTTTAATTGGAATTGGGGAACAAAAAAACGATCTATACAACTTAAAATTAATAGAAGTTCCAAATCGCGATGTAGAAAGATACACAACAACGATAAAAGGAAAAACGATAATCAAAACCCGGCCGAACTTTGGCACGCTAGGCTAGGTCATATTTCTTTAAGAAGGATGCGCAAGCTAGTGGGAGATGACATGTTTGATAATTCGATTTGCAACATATACAAGAATGAATGTTTAATTGGAATTGGGGAACAAAAAAACGATCTATACAACTTAAAATTAATAGAAGTTCCAAATCGCGATGTAGAAAGATACACAACAACGATAAAAGGAAAAACGATAATCAAAACCCGGCCGAACTTTGGCACGCTAGGCTAGGTCATATTTCTTTAAGAAGGATGCGCAAGCTAGTGGGAGATGACATGTTTGAAATGTCAGACATCGATTCTCTTAATACTTGTGAATCCTATCTAGAAGGTAAAATGACCAAGTTGCCCTTCAAGGGCAAGCCTGAACGTGCTCAAGATCTGTTGGACTTGTCCGCACTGATGTGTGCGGCCCACTTAGCATTAGTACTATTTTTGGCTACACCTAATTCATCACCTTTATCGATGATTACTCTAGGTATGGGTACTTGTACTTAATGAAGCATAAGTCTGAATCCTTTGAAAAGTTCAAGGAGTTCAAGGCTGGAGTAAAAAATCAACTGAGTAAAAGTATTAAAGCACTTCGATCTGATCTAGGAGGAGAATACTTAAGTGCCGAGTTTCAAGATTATCTGAAAGAGAATGGGATTCTCCCTCAGTGGACTCCTCCGGCCACACCACAACTCAATGGTGTAGCGGAGCATCATAATCGAACCTTGTTATGGTTCGATCTATGATGAGCTTTACTAAACTTCCTACCTCGTTTTGGGGCGATCCGCTCAAAACGACGGTAATGTTGCTGAACAATGTTCACACCAAGGCAGTGAATAAAACTCCATATGAGATATGGATGGGCAAACCTCCTAAGTACTCGTACTTGAGGATTTGTGGATGTCCTGCTTACGTGAAGCAGACAGTGGGAGATAAGCTGGATAATAGATCCAACTTATGCTACTTCATTGGGTATCCAAAGAATTCAATTGGGTACTATTTCTACTATCCTAATGAAACAAAAGTGTTTGTTTTAGGAATGCAACCTTCCTTGAGAAGGAATTTCTACTAGATAGAAAAGGCAAAATAGTTGAACTCGAAGAAGTTTGAGAGCCAACTGAAGTACCAAGTGAACCTCTCACACCTCAAGAATCAATCCCTAAGGTGCACGAACCTAGGAGATCCGAAAGGGCTCATAGGGCTCCTGAAAGATATGGTTTCCTACTTGAAGAGGATCCAAGTGATCTAAATATTGGATGTGATCCAAGAACCTTCTAGGAGGCAATTTTCTGATGTCAATTCTGATTTATGGCTTGAAGCAATGCAATATGAGATAGACTCAATGCATTCGAACCAAGTCTGGACTCTTGTAAATCCTCCTGAAGGAATCGTTCCTATTGGATGTAAGTGGATATACAAGAGAAAGCTTGTGCCTGATGGTAAGGTACTGACCTTCAAGGCGCGATTGGTTGCAAAAGGTTACACTCAAAGATAAGATGTTGACTATGATGAGACCTTTTCACCAGTCTCAATGTTCAAGTCAATTAGAAATCTTGCTTGCCATAGCCGCATGGTACGACTATGAGATATGGCAAATGGATGTGAAGATTGCGTTCCTTAATGGAAACATTAAGTAAGAGATCTTTATGACGCAGCCTGAGGGCTTCACATCTGTAGGAAGTGAGCATAAAGTATGCAACTTCAGAAATCTATCTACGGTCTCAAGCAAGCATCGAGAAGTTGAAACTTGAGATTCGATGAAACAGTTAAAGAATTTGGTTTCATAAAGAATCCTGAGGAGCCATGCGTGTACAAGAAGGTAGTGAAGGATTTTGTGAAATTCCTCGTACTTTATGTTGATGACATTCTACTCATTGGGAATGATGTAGGAATGTTGCAATCAACTAAGGTATGGTTATTTGAAAGATTTTCGATGAAGGACCTGTGTGAAGCATCCTATGTTCTTGTAATTCAGATCTATAGGGATAGATCGAAAAGGATGCTCGGACTCACTCAAGCGACCTATATCGATACCATACATAAGAGGTTCTCTATGGAAGATTCCAAGAGGGGACACCTACCAATGTGCCACGAGGTCACCTATCAAAGTCTATGTGCCCAAAGACTGATGCAGAGATAGAGAGCATGACACGTGCGCCATAAGCTTCGGCAATAGTATTATGTATGGCATGATCTCGACCAGACCGGATGTTGCATATGCTCTAAGCGTCATGAGCCGCTACCAAGCCAACCCCGACCGAATGCATTGGAAGACTGTAAAAGATATTCTTAAGTACTTACGAAGGACTAAGAATATGTTCATGGTCTATGGGGGTGGTGAACTGAAATTGGAAGGCTACACTGATTCTAGCTTCCAATGCGATGTGGATGACTTGAAGTCAACCTCTGGATTTGTATTCATGATCAATGGTGGCGCTGTCTCTTGGAAGAGTTCCAAGCAAGACATCGTCGCGGTTTCAACCACTGAGGCTGAATACATAGCAGCGTCAGCTGCTGCAAAAGAGGCAGTTTGGATAAGGAATTTCGTCCAAGAGTTGGGCGTAATTCCTGAGGGAGTTGGTCCAGTCCCGGTGTACTGCGACAACACGGGTGCCGTTTCACAAGTAAAGGAGCCTAGGTCTTACCAAAGATCCAAACATCATCCTAAGGAAATGCCACAGAATCCGGGACATTGTGGCAAGAGGTGACATAGCAGTTGAGAGAGTCGCCTCTGTAGAAAACATTGTTGATCCACTTACAAAGCCCTTCCAGGCCCGTTGTTTGAACAACATCGCCAAGCACTGGGACTACGCATTACGAATAGTTGGCTTTAGGGCAAGTGGGAGATTGTTAGAGTAGGTGTCCAACTAGCCAACTTGTGGCGTGTGGCATTTGATGACTCTTTGTGTAAAACAATCTTTGTTTATGAAATTCACATTCTATATGGCATTCTTTATCGTCTTTATTATGTTAATGTTAACAATTGTTTTGGATAAAGACTTAGAATTCACCATAGTGTATGTTAGATGTGATAGTGGATATGATGACTGTCATGAAACACATCTAATAGTCACTGTGTATTTTAAACTTGTTCCTAGTCGATTGGGCCGTCAAAAATGAGGATGAGGCCGCTCGAGTTTGAGACTAGCGTCTGCAATGTGAAGTACCACATTTCATTGGTAGGGAACATTGTGATGTTCTGAGCATGCAGATGGATGGTTTGCCCGACGAACTATCGAACTACCCTCGTTCAGATTCTCCAAGTGGTTACCATTTGTCGAGTGGAGAGTCCGAGGTCTGGATTGTATGGATTAGTCCTTACAACTCAAAACATCATTGAGACTCTACATGATTAGTCACCTCACTTTGACTCGTTTACCGACTCCGTGAGGGTCATCAGGTGTCGAGATTTGGTGAGGTCACGAAGCATGTAGGAGTCAATGCTTTGTTGTCGAGGATTCACCGCTCGCCCTAGTGCGTGGATATCCTATGCTATATGAGGAGATAATAGTGTGATAAATCTCTGGCCAGAGTACTCTTGTGCTTTAGTGTAAATGAGTTCACCTAGTAGCACTACCGATGTCGCTATTCTGATCTCCAAGATGTATGCATGGCTATCGAAGCTCTAGCGACTCTCGATTTACCAATGATCGTTGATTTGGTCGGGATATATGAGATTAAAGGACCGTACTATACGCTAACCATGACCGAATGGTTCTTTCACACACTATCAGTGATACCTAGGGGATCATGGGGCGATGTTACTAGGCGCTTCACCATGGTCCGATGGGTAGATCAGAAAATATGTTTTCTGATCCACAATGAGTTGTGAGCCCACGACCAGCTGTATCCCTGAATCATTGAGGGTCACACAGTGTAATGGTTTGCCAATTCCCGTGCAGACAATGTGAGACCTGAAATTTAATAAAAGGATTAATTGTGGGATTAATCGAATTTTAAAGAATTCTGGGTGTTCGGAGTTCTATTTGAAGATTTCGTTTTCATTTTTGGATCGGAAATCGCATTTAGAGCAATTCTGGGAATTTCGGAATTTTTGAGTTGGAATCCGAATTTTCGAAGAAATCTGTCGGTGGCTATTTAAGCAGGTATGATATATATATATATATATATATATATATTTAGCTTTGATGGGACGTGTATATATATATATATTACTTTAGATGGCCTTCCATTATTTGAGTTAGAATTTCGAATTCAGCAAGTTTTCTCCCAACTTTCTCGTTCCTCTTCTCAACCCGCGATCACTATTCATAGTAAGCTTCTCCGGCCGATTCCCGTTGACTCCGACCTCCGATTTTCGTGTTCTTGGTAGCGTTGGAAAGCCCTCGAAAAGATCTTTCTTTCCATACCAATCTTGAAGGCTGAATCGAGCTGGAACAGAATCACGAAGCATCTGATTTCGGCAGCAGGTTGGAGGGTTCAGGTATGTTTTTGAAATTGGGATGAGATATGGTTCCTAGCCTGTATTTTAGCCCTTGTTAAGTTGTATTGTTGGCATGGAATGCTGGGTGAGTTTATGAATTTCCAGCCATGGGTTTTAAGGAGTTGGTCGTGAGTTTTATTGTGTCAATGCCGTGAGTTTGGTTGGGCTTGTTAATCAGTATGTTGCTGAATTGTTTCCGCTTTGAATTGCTGGAAAATCAGAATTGTGTTGCTGTGTTTATTGCCTGGTATATTGCTGGAAATCAGATTTGTTGAGGCCTTGGGTTGCTGCGTTTCTTTGAGGAAATTGTAGGTAAAAGAATCAGAAATAGAAAGGTACGAATTGAGCAGTCCTAAGCAGTTTGAGCGTGAACATGTCTACCTTTCGATGTTTTGAATTGCTGTTATGTGGCTTACGTGAATTTAAATGATGGAATTGATTAAGTTAGACTTTATTTCACGTATTATGAATTGTATGCATCGAGCATTGATAATGATTGGCATTCATGCATACATCTTGAGCCTGAGTTACAGATTCGATTTGATGACCTGATTGAGATGCCACGTTGCGACTGGCCGACTGAGATGTCGTGCCGAAAAGTCCAACGCTATCGTCGGAGCGGTGACTACCGGATACGAGTGTCTACCGCCGAGCTGTGATGGGCTGACGGGCCCCTGATTGAGTTATACTTTGTTTCACGTATTATGAATTGTATGCATCGAGCATTGATAATGATTGGCATTCATGCATACATCTTGAGCCTGAGTTACAGATTCGATTTGATGACCTGATTGAGATGCCACGTTGCGACTGGCCGACTGAGATGTCGTGCCGAAAAGTCCAACGCTATCGTCGGAGCGGTGACTACCGGATACGAGTGCCTACCGCCGAGCTGTGATGGGCTGACGGGCCCCGATGATCACGGACCGATGATTTCCCGGTTGATAGACCGTGGTATAAAGACGACATGATATGATTTGCCGATTGTTATACCGGTCTAGCTGACTACTTTCCTTTGACAGCCTCATGCATTCATAGCATTGATTTATAGCATGTTGCATGTTTATCTGCTTTGATAGCTCTTCGTACTGAGGCTTGACCTCATACTTGTTTTCCTGCTTTTGTCTTGTTTGGGTCTGCGTTGCCCATTTGCAGGAGCTTCAGGTAACCAAGTTGGGCAGAGTGGAAGTTCAGCTG
>KV011862.1:63767-82523 GCA_001598015.1 Dorcoceras hygrometricum
ACCAGTCTATCCGACAATCATATCAAGTCGCCTCTATACCACGGTCTATCAACCGGGAAATCATCGGTCCGTGATCATCGGGGCCCGTCAGCCCATCACAGCTCGGTGGTAGACACTCGAATCCGGTAGTCACCACTCCGACGATAGCGTTGGACTTTTCGGGCACGACTCAACAGTCGGCCAGTCACAACGTGGCACCCAAACAGGTATCAAATCAAATCTGTACATCAGGCTCAAGATGTATGCATGAATGCCATTCAATATCCATGCTAGATGCATACAGTTCATAATACGTGAAGCAAAACATAACTCAATCAATTCCAGCATGTAAAGTCACGTAAGCCACATAACAGCAGTTCACAACACTGAAAAGATAGACATGTTAACGCTCAACTGCTAAGGGCTGCTCAAATCGTACCTTTCCTCTTCAATTTACCTAACAGATTACTCCTGGCTCAATCACACAGCAGGAAACTTCCTGGAAGCTGAAATCTGTTACAACATAGCTAATATCTTAGCTCAATTCTGCTACAAAATCACGCTAATCCTACGGCCAGAAGCATACTCCAATCCTATACTTCTACGCAGGCATTAACTACTAAAACCGAGCTCAAACTACAAGAAATGCTCACCCAAAAGCTCACGCTAGCAGAAGAACGCACGCACAGACTTTTCTCAAAAGCTTCGAAGTCCAGCAGCTTCGCTTTTCCACTTCCAGCGCAATTCAATCGTCTAAAAAGGGTAGCAAACACAAGAGCTAAGCAAGGGGAATCCAGCGCCACAAAGATATCCAAAAACAGAGGCTGGATGCGACGGGAAATCTAGGGAAGAAATTCACGGTGAACAGTAGCTCGACGAGGGTTTGGAGAAGAAGATAAGAAATGGCTGGTTCAAAAATAATTCTAAGTGTCGATCAACACTTCTATAAATACCTCGTAAAGTCTCGCCTGCTGATTCATTAAAATCAATCAAAATGATCAGCAGAAGTCTATCAGCAGCAGCCCTCTATTCCCTTCGATAAAATCAGCAGCAACGACTAAACAACAATCGCACGAAAACGCTTCAAAACGACACCGTTCCAACTTACCAAAACGACGCCTAGCAAACGCCAGCTGACAACAGCTCTCGCAAGCAAAACAACCAAGAGTTGATAGCAGCTCTCTCTAAAACAATTCATCTGCTGGTCGCGCGAAATCACTCAAAACGACGACGCATCTACTAATCCAAAACGACGCCACTTTGGTTACGCAAGCATTACTGCCAACAGCTGATCTCTAAACGCAAGGCTCAAAACGCAGCGTTTCAACTAATTCAAACGACGCCGCTTCTCAACGCTTTAGTATTTGCGCGCCTGCTGGTCAGCAGCAACCATCGCAACGCAAATACTACCAGCAGCAACGGATACGTCACGCCTACGTCATCATATCTATCGATAACCCTCGCGACTGATTCCACGAACCATCAGCTGATCGCTATACACAAGCGCCTTTGCTGAAATCAATAGTCAACACTCCAAAATGTTGACTAACGCGTGTCGCTTCCTCGCTCAATCTCACGCTAAGCGCAACATCTGCCAGCAGCAACTTCAAACTTCGAAACCAAAACCAGCAGCTCTCCTTGCGTCACGCTGACGTCATCCCTGCTGATTCCAAATCCACCAGCAGGAGCTACAGTAACTTGCTGCTAACATTTTGCTCCAAAATCGCTACGATAGAAATTCCCAAAACTTAACGCGACGCTCAAAAATTCAGCAGGAACCTCAAAATCACGTGATTAATCCCAAATCAAAACAATTAATCACAAATCTAAATTCTCAATCCTCACATATATATTGGAAGCTTTGGCCTTCTATCATTTTAGCAGATCCCATACTTAGTGATTTTTCCTCCCGATTTTCATTCTTCGCTCAAACCCTCGGGTACTGTTCACCGTGAGCTTCTTCGGCAAATTCCCGTCTTTTCCGGCCATCATTTTTCACGTTTGAGGTAGCGTTGGACTCCTCTCAAGAAGCTCTTTCTTTCTACACCACTTTTGGAGGCTGTCGTTGGCTGGAGCAAAAGCACGAAGTTGCTGCTTTCATTTGTGTGTTTCGTGGGTGCAGGTATCCTTTCGAATTAGCTTTGAAATCTTAGTGATTTTTCCTCCCGATTTTCATTCTTCGCTCAAACCCTCGGGTACTGTTCACCGTGAGCTTCTTCGGCAAATTCCCGTCTTTTCCGGCCATCATTTTTCACGTTTGAGGTAGCGTTGGACTCCTCTCAAGAAGCTCTTTCTTTCTACACCACTTTTGGAGGCTGTCGTTGGCTGGAGCAAAAGCACGAAGTTGCTGCTTTCATTTGTGTGTTTCGTGGGTGCAGGTATCCTTTCGAATTAGCTTTGAAATCTTGTTCCTAGCCTTGAATTAAGCTTCCTGTTAAGTTGTATTGTTGGGATTGGTCGCTGGTTTGAGTGTATGACTCCCAGCCGTGAGTTTCTGTAGTTGGCTGTGTGACCTGAAAATGTGTTAAAGTTTAATTGTTGGATTAATCGGTTTTTAAGGAATTTTTGTGGTTCAGATTTCAATTTGAATGTTTCGTTTACATTTTCGGTTCAGATTTCACATATAGAGCAATTATGGAAGTTTTCGTATTTTTGAGTTTTTGGGAAGAAATCTGATTTTGTGAGAAATCTGAATTGTTGGTGAGATCTGTCGGATTTCTTGAGAAATCTGCTCGCAGCGCGTAATTGGTAGCGCAAGATCAATACGCCGTCGTTTCGTGAGGTCTGGACGTCGTCGTTTAGGATAGATCTGATACTTTGTTAGCGCTAGGATCTGATTTGGAATCTGTTAGCGCGTTTGTTGTTCAGACCTTAGCAGCGTGTTTTTGTGTTAAGTGTAAAACGCTGTCGTGTTGATAAGTTATTACAGCGCCGTTTTGGTGAACACTTGCGGGAGAGATCTGTGGCCTGAGATTTGCGTTTAGCTTTTGCAATCAGATTTCACCCGTGGTGCTGTGCGACGTTGTTTTAGCGATTAGCGCGTTTGATGATTGTTCAGATCTTAATAGCATTAGTTCCAGATTTCTCCAGCTTTTAACGCTTTTGGTTTTAAGCTCTCGCGTGTGGTTTTAGAGATCAGATTTCTCCGTGGTTGTATTAAACAGATTTAACGTGTGATTTATATTAGAAGGTGTGGCCTTTGTTTTCATTAACCAGATCCCATACTTAGAGAAATATTTCCCCGATTTCTTTTCTTCGTCGCGAACCCTAGGGTACTATTCACCGTGAGTTTCTCTGGCAAATTCCCGTCGTTTCCGGCCATCATTTTGGACGTTCGAGGTAGCGTTGGACTCCACTTGAGAAGCTCTTTCATTCCATACAACTTTTGGAGGCTGTCGTTGGCTGGAGAAAAAGCACGAAGCTGCTGTTTTGTTCGTGCGTTTCGTGGGTGCAGGTAGCCTTTCGATTTAGCTTTGAAATCTTGTTCCTAGCCTTGAATTAAGCTTCCTGTTAAGTTGTATTGTTGGGATTGGTCGCTGGTTTGAGTGTATGACTCCCAGCCGTGAGCTTTGGTAGTTGGCCGTGACTTTCTGTGTAATGCCTGAGATTGTTTTGTACGTTGTTGCTTCGGCAGGTGTTGGAATCAGATTTCTCGGGCTCTTTGTTGTGGTACAATTTACACATAATTAAGGTACGGATCTTGTTCTTGAAATCCATCTTGGATTAGCGTGAGATTTAATTTGAGAGCTGGTTTGCATTGCTGATTGGAATTGTCGTGTATATTGCTGTGTATTGCTGGCTGTGCAATTGTGTTTATGCTAGCTGGTTTCTGTGATTGCATACACGCATGGTTCACGCATATTTCAGATCCCTTGCTTTGTATCTTGTTGTATTGTGCTGTTGTTTCTTACCAGGATGCGAGGGCGAGCGGCGATACCGCACTCTCATCTCCCTGCTAGTATCTGTTAGCCCTCATGCGCTGAGTTGTTAAATACCACAGTTCATGAGTTGTGCAACGGCAGGTTGAGTTGTTTGATGCATCTGGTATTCGGGTGTGGTGACAAGGCGAGTGGCTCATTACCACACTTTGAACACACCCCGTGGCCACCATTCATTGCAGATTCTTGTTGAGCTGTGCTTGAGCTTCCTTGGCTCCCTTTTCGGTTGTAGCCTTCAGCGGTTATCCTGTGTCTCATGCATAGCATCTGCATTTTATCTTATGCTGTTTCTTTAGCTGTTTCAGTTGCTCTCGGTACTGGGGTTTGACCCCATGTCCCTCTGGGGCTTGGTTTGATTGTTTGCCTGTTATTGTTCAGGTTTCCCAGGTTATTCAGCTGGTCGTGGTGCTGACCCAGCTAGAGGTGCCCCAGGATGTGGTTAGAGTATCCCAGTAGCATATAGCATATTTATATGTATCAGTACAGTTAGCCTGGGTATGCCCTGTGCTTTTGTTGTATTTTGTTGTACTCGATTGTGGTTGTTACCAGTTATTTGATACATGTTTATGCTGTACCATTTGTTGTGGGGTTTTGTTAAACTGGGATATCTATTTTGAGTATTGTAGTATTTTAAATTATATTGTTTTAAACCGTCAGGCAAAAAGTAAAAAAATTTTACCCGCTTTTTAGTAGCTTCCGCTTGCGTTTATGTGAATTTACTCTGTTGTGAGCACGAGGCCTGACATTTTTGGTATCAGAGCTTAAGCTGGATAAGCTCTAATTCTTTGATCACACTTGAGTCTAGGCACAGTGTCGTGTGTTGCATGTGCTTGACCTATGTGATTATGTGCTGCATATTGTTGTGATATCTATGCTGTATCTGTTCTCTGTTGCCTTATCCTGTTGAGTGCCTTCGTAGATGCCTCCTAGACGTAGAGCTAGAGGTAGGGGGCATTTTCAGGAGTCGGATGGACAGAATGAGGATCGGCGTAGTTTTCCTAGTCGTACTCGTAGTAGCCGTGATGAAGAGGAGGAGGTTGAGGTTTTGCCAACCCCTGTAGAGAGAATGGACGTTGTGATAGCGAGGATTCAGAGGATGAACCCTCAAGTTTTCAATGGTGACGAGTCGAGCGAGGATGCAGATTCATGGCTTTGGAACATCAATGATCTATTCGATCGTGTCCAGTATGACGACGAGCTTCGTTTGAGTTTGGTGACCCTTCAGCTTAGAAAGGGTGCAGAGCGCTGGTGGCGAGGTGCTTCTAGTACTTTGTCGGAGACTGGCGTTGTGATTACTTGGGACAACTTTTGCGAGACTTTTAGGCAGGAGTATGTTCCTGAGTCGTATGTGAATGCCCATGAGCGGGAGTTTGATCATCTGGAGTAGGGCTCGATGTCTGTTCGTGAGTATGATAGGAAGTTTCTTCTTTGTTGGCATACGTCCCTCACGTTTCTGGCTGGGAGAGGGCCAAGAGGACCAGATTTTTAGAGGGTTTGAATGAGGAACTGTATCAGATGGTGCTGACAAGCAAACCCAAGACTTATGCTGAAGCAGTGGATAGTGCTATCGATATTGAGGAGGGTTTGCAGAGTCGTCGTGCTCGTAGGCAGTTGGTAGCGCAGGGTGGCCTTCCCGCTGTTCAGGGAGCACAATCTTTGCAGTACTCTCAGTCAGCCCATCGGCCCCTACAGCAGCAGCAGCCGCAGGTGGCACAGCAGTCTGGCCGTCAGAGGTTCCGACCTCGCGGTCAAAAAGAAGTCTGGTTCTGGATCGTCTGGTTCAGGTAGCTCGAGTAGCAGTGGTTCTCGGGCTGAGTTCTGTGGATATTTTGGTGGCAAGCATCCTTCTACCCAGTGTGTCGGTGTGCAGGGCACTTGCAATATTTGCGGTTAGTATGGGAATTTTGCTAGGGTGTGTCCGTCAGCTGGATCGCAGCAAGCCGCAGCCCTGCCTCAGGGTCGTGGAGGACAGTCTAGGGGACGTTCCCCTCAGTTTCAGCAGCCCAGGATTGGTGAGACTCAGTTCAGGCCGTTTCCGCAGCCTGGTCCGTCGCGATTCGGACAGTAGTCTCAGCCGTTCTATTCTGGACCCCAGCATGCTCAGGCCAACGTTATGACTAGGGAGCAGGCGGAGGAGACGCCGAGCAGGGTGATTGGAGGTACTTGTCTTGTTTTCGATTTTCCTGCGCGTGTGTTTTTTGACACCGGTGCATCGCATTCTTTCATCTCTGATTGTTTTGTTATTGAGCATGGTTTGCATACCATCCCTTTGCGCGATGCTGTTTCTGTTTCTACCCCTGGCGGTGTGAGCCTATTTTCCCAGGAGGTTTTGTTAGATGGCGTTTTGAGATTTAGTGAGCATGTGTTGGTGGCAAATCTGATTCATCTGATGTTGTGGGATTTCGATTGTATCATTTGGATGGACGTGTTGTCCAACTATAGGGCTTCCGTGGATTGTTTCCATGGGATTGTTCGTTTAGGCCTTTGTCTGGCGAGAAGTGGGACTTCTACGGCCAAGATTCTCGATCGAAGATCCCGTTAGTCTCAGTGATGGAGATGTTCAGTTTGTTGTCCTTAGGGAATGCTGGTTTCATGATCTACGCTTTGGATGCGTCTTCTTCTTCTCGTGTGCAGCTTAGCGACGTTCCCGTGGTGCGACATTTTCCCGATGTGTTTCCGGAGCAGATTCCTGGTTTTCCTCCGAGGCGAGAAATTGACTTCAGCATTGAGCTGGTGCCTGGCACAGCTCCGATTTCTCGTGCCCCGTATCGTCTGGCGCCTGCGGAGTTGAGAGAACTCAAGGTGCAGTTGGACGATTTGCTGGAGAAAGGTTTTATCTGACCTAGCATGTCGCCATGGGGAGCGCCCATTTTGTTTGTGAAGAATACGGATGGCTCAATGCGGATGTGCATTGATTTCCGCCAGTTGAATAAAGCGACTGTTAAGAACAAGTACCCTTTACCCAGGATCGATGATCTGTTTGATCAACTCAAGGTTTTGCGGTGTATTCGAAGATTGACTTGCGTTCCGGGTACCATCAGCTGAGAGTAAGAGATCAAGATGTCGCAAAGACTGATTTTCGTACAAGGTACGGACACTTTGAGTTCTTGGTTATGCCGTTTGGGTTGACCAACGCGCCTGCAGTCTTTATGGATCTGATGAACCGGGTCTTCAGAGAGTTCATAGACCAGTTCGTGATAGTGTTCATCGACGACATCTTGGTATATTCTAAAACTCCTTTGGAACATAAGGAGCACCTGAGAATTGTCCTTCAGACGTTGAGAGACCAACAGCTGTATGCTAAATTTTTCCAAGTGCGAGTTTTGGCTGGATCGCATCGTGTTTCTGGGTCATGTTATTTCAGCCGAGGGGATTTCTGTGGATCCCAGTAAGGTTGATGCTGTTTTGAACTGGGAGCGTCCCAGAAATGTGTCGGAGAATCGCAGTTTCTTGGGTCTGGCTGGCTATTATCGTCATTTCATTGAAGGATTTTCTAGCATAGCAAAGCCGATGACACAATTGACTCAGAAGGACAAGCGGTTAGTGTGGACTGAGCAATGCGAGAATGCATTTCAATTGCTCAAGGAGAAACTGACTACTGCACCTGTGTTGGCTCTGCCGTCCGGATCAGGTGATTTCGTTGTTTGTTCTGACGCTTCGCTCAATGGATGGGCTGTGTTTTGATGCAGAATGGTCGAGTCATTGCGTATGTCTCGTGGCAGCTGAAACTGCATGAGACTTGTTATCCAGTATATGATTTGGAGCTAGCAGCGGTGGTTTTTGCATTGAAGATTTGGCGTCATTACCTGTATGGCGAGCAATTTTTGGTGTACTCGGACAAAAAAAGTTTGCAGTATTTGTTTTTGCAGCCTGACTTGAATATGAGACAGCGTCGTTGGATGGAGCTGCTAAAGGACTTTGATTGCGAGATCAAGTATCAGCCTGGAAAATCGAACGCAGTGGACGATGCTTTGAGCAGTAAGGCTAGTGAGATGCTTGCTTCGTTGTATATTTCTAAGGATCAGGAGCATCTTAATACTACTGGTTGGAGATTCTACCCGGCTGAGGATTGTGTCGTGGTTTCTTCTTTCCAAGTGGAGCCACAGATTGTTTCGACTATTCGAGCAGCTCAAAGGACTGATCCTTCCATCCACGAGTTGAAGTTAAAGTTCAGGGCTAGAGAACTTGAAGATTATTCTGTTTCTTCTGATGGTTTCTTGAGGTTTCGTGGCAGGCTGGTTGTGCCTAACCTCATTGATTTGAAGGAGGAGATCCTTCGGGAAGCGCACCGCAGCAGACATAATGTTCATCCTGGTGCACGGAAGATGTACCATGCGTTGAAGCCGCACTTCTGGTGGGCTGGCCTGAAGAGCGACGTTGCTGGATTCGTTGCTCGTTGTTTGAACTGTTAGATGGTTAAGGCCGAAAGGATGAGACCTGGTGGTCTGTTGCAGAGTTTGGAAGTGCCCCAATGGAATTGGGAGCACATAGCGATGGATTTCGTGATGCATCTGCCTCATACCAGTAGAGGATGCGATGCTATTTGGGTGGTTATCGACCGATTGTCGAAGTCTGCACATTTTATTCCCTACGGTATGACCTTTTCTCTGAAGAAAATGGCGAAATTGTACGTGGATTTTGTGGTTAGACTGCACGGTGTGCCTGTTTCGATCGTTTCAGATCGAGATCCAAGGTTTACTTCCAGGTTTTGGAAGTGTTTGCAAGCAGCTCTAGGTACCAGATTGGCTATGAGTACCGCGTATCACCCCCAGACAGATGGCCAATCTGAGCGAATTATCCAGACGTTGGAGGATAAGTTACGAGCTGTTGTGTTGGATTTTGGAGGTATCTGGCAAGACGCATTGTCTTTGGTGGTAGTAATTAACAGCTATCAAGTGACGATTGGCATGGCGCTGTTTGAGGCTTTGTATGGCAGGAAGTGCAGATCGCCGTTATGTTGGGAAGAAGTGGGGGAGAAGCAGCTATCTGCCCCAGACTTTGTGCAGCAAATGAAGGATCATGTGGATCTAATTCAACAGCGGATGAAAGCTGCCCAGGATTGCCAATCCAGTTATACAAATAAGAGGCGTCGACCTCTAGAGTTTCTGGTTGGTGATCAGGTACGTAATTAACAGCTATCAAGTGACGATTGGCATGGCGCTGTTTGAGGCTTTGTATGGCAGGAAGTGCAGATCGCCGTTATGTTGGGAAGAAGTGGGGGAGAAGCAGCTATCTGCCCCAGACTTTGTGCAGCAAATGAAGGATCATGTGGATCTAATTCAACAGCGGATGAAAGCTGCCCAGGATTGCCAATCCAGTTATACAAATAAGAGGCGTCGACCTCTAGAGTTTCTGGTTGGTGATCAGGTATTTCTCAAAGTTTCTCCGTTTCGCAGCGTTATGCGCTTTGGAGACAAGGGATGTTATACCCTCGTTACGTGGGGCCGTATGAAATAGTAGAGAGGATTGCCTCTTTGGCGTATCGACTGTTGTTGCCTCCGGAATTGTCTTCTCTACATGATGTCTTTCATGTTTCCATGTTGAGGAAGTACGAGCCAGATCCGTCTCATGTGCTTAGAACTGACGAGGTTGAGCTAGATCAGACGTTGAGTTATCAGGAGTATCCCTTGCAGATCCTTGATAGAAAAGAGAAACAATTGAGGAATAAAACCATTCCATTGGTGATGGTGCAATGGAGCAAGCATGGTAGGGAAGAAGCTACTTGGGAGCTGGAGGAAAAGATGCAGCGCGAGTGGCCGCATCTGTTTGAGTAGCTGTTGTGCTAGATTCCCAGTAGTTGTAGTTTTGGTTGTAATTCTTCCTAGTTGTTGTTATTTGCTTGCTCAGTTATCTTGAACTCTTGGCCATGTGTTAGGCGAATTTCTGTTTTGATAACCTGTTGTTGAGTTGTATTTTCAGAATTGTTGTGTGATTTCGAGGACGAAATCATTTTTAGTGGGGGTGAAATGTGAGAGCGGAAAATGTGTTAAAGATTAATTGTTGGATTAATCGGTTTTTAAGGAATTCTGGTGGTTCAGATTTCAATTTGAAGGTTTCGTTTGCATTTTCGGGTCAGATTTCACATATAGAGCAATTCTGGAAGTTTTCGTATTTTTGAAGTTTTGGGAAGAAATCTGATTTTGTGAGAAATCTGAATTGTTGGTGAGATCTGTCGGATTTCTTGAGAAATCTGGTCACAGCGCGTAATTGGTAGCGCAAGATCAATATGCCGTCGTTTCGTGAGGTCTGGACATCGTCGTTTAGGAGAGATCTGATACTTCGTTAGCGCTAGGATCTGATTTGGAATCTGTTAGCGCTTTTGTTGTTCAGACCTTAGAAGCGTGTTTTTGTGTTGAGTGTAAAACGCTGTCGTATTGATAAGTTGTTACGGTGCCTTTTGGTGAACGCTTGCGGGAGAGATCTGTGGCCTGAGATTTGCGTTTAGCGTTAGCAATCAGATTTCACACGTGGTGCTGTGCGACGTTGTTTTAGCGATTAGCGCGTTTGCTGATTGTTCAGATCTTAGTAGTGTTAGTTCCAGATTTCTCCAGCTTTTAACGCTCTTGGTTTTCAGCTCTCGCGTGTGGTTTTAGAGATCAGATTTCTCCGTGGTTTTGGAGTGACGTCGTTTTGGGCTTTTGAGCACTGTTAGCGCATGCGTGGGATTTCCTATGAAATCTGTTTCAGTCGGTGGTTGTATTAAACAGATTTCACGTGTGTATTTATATTAGAAGGTGTGGCCTTCATTTTCATTAACCAGATCCCATACTTAGAGAAATATTTCCCCGATTTCTTTTCTTTGTCGCGAACCCTAGGGTACTGTTCACCATGAGTTTCTCCGGAGAATTCCCGTCGTTTCCGGCCATCATTTTTTACGTTCGAGGTAGCGTTGGACTCCTCTTGAGAAGCTCTTTCATTCCATACCACTTTTGGAGGCTGTCGTTGGCTGGAGCAAAAGCGCAAAGCTGCTGTTTTGTTCGTGCATTTCATGGGTGCAGGTAGCCTTTCGATTTAGCTTTGAAATCTTGTTCCTAGCCTTGAATTAAGCTTCCTGTTAAGTTGTATTGTTGGGATTGGTCGCTGGTTTGAGTGTATGACTCCCAGTCGTGAGCTTTGGTAGTTTGTCGTGACTTTCTATGTAATGCATGAGATTGTTTTGTACGTTGTTTGATTCGGCAGGTGTTGGAATCAGATTTCTCGGGCTCTTTGTTGTGGTAATTGTTACACAGAATTAAGGTACGGATCTTGAGCTTGAAATCCAGCTTGGATTAGCGTGAGATTTAATGTGAGAGCTGGTTTGCATTGCTGATTGGAATTGTCGTGTATATTGCTAGCTGTGCAATTGTGTTTCTGCTAGATGGTTTCTGTGATTGCATACACGCATGGTTCACGCATATTTCAGATCCCTTGCTTTGTATCTTGTTGTATTGTGCTGTTGTTTCTTACCAGGATGCGAGGGCGAGCGGCGATACCGCACTCTCATCTCCCTACTGGGATCTGTTAGCCCTCATGCGCCGAGTGGTTAACTACCACAGTTCATGAGTTGTGCAACGGCAGGTTGAGTTGTTTGATGCATCTGGTATTCTGGTGTGGTGTCAAGGCGAGTGGCTCATTACCACACTTTGAACACACCTCGTGGCCACCATTCGTTGCAGATTCTTGTTGAGCTGTGCTTGAGCTTCCTTGGCTCCCTTTTCGATTGTAGCCTTTAGCGGTTATCCTGTGTTTCATGCATAGCATTTTCATTTTATCTTATGCTGTTTCTTTAGCTGTTTCAGTTGCTCTCGGTACTGGGGTTTGACCCCATGTCCCTCTGGGGCTTGGTTTGTTTGTTTGCCTGTTGTTGTTCAGGTTTCCCAGGTTATTCAGCTGGTCGTGGTGCTGACCCAGCTAGAGGTGCCCCAGGAGGTGGTTAGAGTATCCCAGTAGCATATAGCATATTTATATGTATCAGTACAGTTAGCCAGGGATGCCCTGTGTCTTTTGTTGTATTTTGTTGTACTCGGTTGTGGTTGTTACCAGGTATTTGATACATTTTTATGTTGTACCATTTTTTGTGGGGTTTTGTTAAACTGGGATATCTATTTTGAGTATTGTAGTATTTTAAATTATATTTTTTGAAACCGTCAGGCCAAAAGCAAAAAAATTTTACCCGCTTTTTAGTAGCTTCCGCTTGTGTTTATGTGATTTTACTCTGTTGTGAGCACGAGGCCTGACATTGGCCGTGAGTTTGGTTAGCTTCCCTGAAATCTGTTGTGCGTGTGTTTAGCAGGTGTTGGATTCAGATTTCTCGAGCCTGTAATTGTGGTAATCATTGCACAGAATTAAGGTACGGATCTTGAGCCTGAAATCCAGCTTGGATTAGCGTGGGATTTAATGTGAGAGCTGGTTTGCATCTCTGGTTGGGATTATCGTGAATATTGTGGTGTATTGCTTGCTATGCATTTGTGTTATGCTAGCTACTTGTTGTTATGTGCATACACGCATTATATCACTTGCATTTCAGATCTCAACCGTATTGTGCATTGTTTTGTTGTCTCGTATCTTGTTGTATTGTGCTGTTGTTCTTACCAGGATGCGAGGGCGAGCGGCGATACCGCACTCTCATCTCCCTACTGGGATTTGTTAGCCCTCATGCGCCGAGTGGTTAACTACCACAGTTCATGAGTTGTGCAACGGCAGGTTGAGTTGTTTGATGCATCTGGTATTCGGGTGTAGTGTCAAGGCGAGTGGCTCATTACCACACTTTGAACACACCCCGTGGCCACCGTTTGTTGCAGATTCTGTGGAGCTATGTTTGAGTTCCCTAGCTCCCTTTTCGGTTGTAGCATTCAGCTGTTATCTGGTGTCTCATGCATAGCATCTGCATTTTATCTTATGCTATTTCTTTAGTTGTTTCAGTTGCTCTCCGTACTGGGGTTTGACCCCATGTCCCTCTGGGGCTTGGTTTGTTTTCCCCTGTTTTGTTGTTCAGGTTCTGCAGCTGGTCGTGGTTTTTACCCAGCTGGAGGTGCCCCAGGAGGTGGTTAGAGTATCCCAGTGGCGTATAGCATATTTATATGTATTAGTACGGTTAGCCAGGTATTTGATACATGTATATGCTGTACCGTTTGTTGTGGTGGTTTTGTTAAACTGGATATCTATTTTGAGTATTGTCGTATTTTAAATTATATTGTTTTAAACCGTCAGGCCAAAAGCAAAAATTTTACCCATTTTTTAGTAGCTTCCGCTCGTGTTTGTGTGGTTTTACTCTGTTATGAGCACGAGGCCTGGAATTTTTGGTATCAGAGCTTAAGCTGGGATAAGCTCGATTTGTTTAGTCACACTTGAGTCTAGGCACAGTGTCGTGTGTTGCATGTGCTTGACCTATGTGATTATGTGCTGCATATTGTTGTGATATCTATGCTGTATTTGTTCTCTGTTGCCTTATCCTGTTGAGTCCCTTCGTAGATGCCGCCTAGACATAGAGCTAGAGGTAGGGGGCAGTTCCAGGAGTCGGAAGGGCAGAATGAGGATCGACGTAGTGCTCCTAGTCGTATTCGTAGTAGCCATGATGAGGAGGATTAGGTTGAGGTTTTGCCTACCCCTGTGGAGAGGATGGACGTTGTGATAGCGTGGTTTCAAAGGATGAATCCTCAGGTTTTTAATGACGATGAGTCGAGCGAGGATGCAGATTCGTGGCTTCGGAACATCACTGGTCTATTCGATCGTGTCCAATATGACGACAAGCTTCGGTTGACATTGGTGACCCTCCAGCTGAGGAAGGGTGCAGAGCGCTGGTGGCGAGGTTCTTCTAGTACTTTGTTGGAGACCGGCGTTGGGATTACTTGGGACAGCTTTTGCGAGACTTTTAGGCAGGAGTATGTTCCTGAGTCTTACATGAACGCCCTTGAGCGGGAGTTTGATCATCTGGAGCAGGGCTCGATGTCTGTTCCGGAGTATGCTAGGAAGTTTTCTTCTTTGTTGGCATACGTTCCGCATGTTTCTGTCCGGGAGAGGGCCAAGAGGACCAGATTCTTAGAGGGTTTAAACGAGGAACTGTATCAGATGGTGCTGACAAGCAAACCCAAGACTTATGCTGAGGCAGTGGATAGTGCTATCGATATTGAGGAGGGTTTGAGGAGTCGTCGTGCTCGTAGGCAGCAGGTGGCGCAGGGTGGCCGTCCCGCTATTCAGGGAGCGCAGTCTTCGCAGTCTTCCCAGTCAGCCCATCAGCCCCCGCAGCAGCAGCAGCCGCAGGTGGCACAACAATCTGGCCGTCAGAGGTTCCGACCCCGCGGTCAGCAGTTCAAGAAGAAGTCTGGTTCTGGATCTTCTGGTTCAGGTAGCTCGAGTTGCAGTGGTTCTCGGGCTGAGTTCTGTGGTTATTGTGGTGGCAAGCATCCTTCGACCCAGTGGTCGGTGTGCAGGGCTCCTGCAATATTTGTGGTCAGTATGGGCATTTTGCTAGGGTGTGTCCGTCAGCTGGATCGCGTAGGCCGCAGCCCCGCCTCAGGGTCGTGGAGGACAGTCTAGGGGTCGTTCCCCTTAGTTTCAGCAGCCCAGGATTGGTGAGACTCCGTTCAGGCCGTTCCAGAAGCCTGGTCCATCGCGATTCGGACCATCGTCTCAGCCGTTCTATTCTGGACCCCTTCATGCTCAGGCCAACGTCATGACTAGGGAGCAGGCGGAGGAGACGTCGAGCACGGTGATTGGAGGTACATGTCTTGTTTTCGATTTTCCTGCGCGCGTGTTGTTTGACACCGGTGCATCGCATTCTTTTATCTCTGATTCTTTTGTTATTGAGCATGGTTTGCATACCATTTGTTTGTGCGATGTCGTGTCTGTTTCTACCCCGGGCGGTGTGAGCCTGTTCTCGCAGGAGGTTTTGTTAGATGGCGTTTTGAGATTTGGGGAGCATGTGTTGGTGGTGAATCTGATTCGTCTGATGTTGTGGGATTTCGATTGCATTGTTGGGATGGACGTGTTGTCCAAGTATAGGGCCTCCGTAGATGGTTTCCATGGGATTGTTCGTTTTAGGCCTTTGTCTGGCGAGAATTGGGACTTCTACGGCCACGATTATCGATCGAAGATCCCGTTAGTCTCAGCGATGGAGATGTTCAGTTTGTTGCCCTTAGGGAATGCTGGTTTCATGATTTACGCTTTGGATGCGTCTTCTTCTTCTCGTGTGCAGCTCAGTGACGTTCCCGTGGTGCGACATTTTCTCGATGTGTTCCCGGAGGAGATTCCTGGTTTTCCTCCAAGGAGGGAGATTGACTTCAGCATTGAGCTGGTGCCTGGCACAGCTCCGATTTCTCGTGCCCCGTATCGTTTGGCGCCTGCGGAGTTGAGAGAACTCAAGGTGTAGTTGGACGATTTGCTGGAGAAAGGTTTCATCCGACCTAGCATGTCGCCGTGGGGAGCGCCCATTTTGTTTGTGAAGAAGAAGGATGGCTCAATGCGGATGTGCATTGATTTCCGCCAGCTAAATAAAGCGACTTTTAACAACAAGTACCCTTTACCCAGGATCGATGATCTGTTTGATCAGTTGCAAGGTTCTGCGGTGCATTCGAAGATTGACTTGCATTCCAATCAGCTGAGAGTAAGAGATCAAGATGTCGCAAAGACTGATTTTCGTACAAGGTACGGACACTTTGAATTCCTGGTTATGCCGTTTGGTTTGACTAACGCTCCTGCAGTCTTTATGGATCTGATGAACCGGGCCTTCAGAGAGTTCATTGATCGGTTTGTGATCGTGTTCATTGATGGCATCTTGGTATATTCTAAGACTCCTTTGGAGCATAAGGAGCACCTGAGAATTTTCCTTCAGACGTTGAGAGACCAGCAGCTGTATGCTAAATTCTCCAAGTGCGTGTTTTGGTTGGATCGCGTCGTGTTTCTGGGTCATGTTATTTCAGCCGAGGGGATTTCTGTGGATCCCAGTAAGGTTGATGTTGTTTTGAACTGGGAGCGTCTCGGGAATATGTCGGAGATTCGCAGTTTCTTGGGTCTGGCTGGCTATTATCGTCGTTTCATTGAAGGATTTTCTAGCATAGAAAAGCCGATGACTCAATTGACTCAGAAGGACAAGCGGTTTGTGTGGACTGAGCAATGCGAGAATGCGTTTCAATTGCTCAAGGAGAAGCTGACTACTGCACCTGTGTTGGCTCTGCCGTCCGGATCAGGTGGTTTCGTTGTTTGTTATGACGCTTCGCTCAATGGATTGGGCTGTGTTTTGATGCAGAATGGTCGAGTTATTGCGTATGCCTCGCAGCAGTTGAAACCGCATGAGACTCGTTATCCAGTCCATGATTTGGAGCTCGAACGTAGTGGCCGATGCTTTGAGCAGGAAGGCTAGTGAGATGCTTGCTTCGTTGTATATCTCGAAGGATCAGGAGCATCTTAACACTACTGGTTGGAGATTCTATCCGGCTGATGATTGCGTTCTGGTTTCTTCTTTCCAAGTGGAGCCGTAGATTGTTTCTAGTATTCGAGCAGCTCAAAGGACTGATCCTTCCATCCACGAGTTGAAGTTAAAGGTCAGGGCTGGAGAACTTGAATATTATTCTGTTTCTTCTAATGGTTTCTTGAGGTTTCGTGGAAGGCTGGTTGTGCCTAAACTCATTGATTTGAAGGAGGAGATCCTTCGGGAAACGCACTGCAGTAGGCACAGTGTTCATCCTGGTGCACGGAAAATGTACCATGCGTTGAAGCCGCACTTCTGGTGGGCTGGCCTGAAGAGCGACGTTGTTGGTTTTGCCGCTCGTTGTTTGAACTGTCAGATGGTAAAGGCCGAGAGGATGATACCTGGTGGTCTGTTGTAGAGTTTGGAAGTGCCCCAATGGAATTGGGAGCACATAACGATGGATTTCGTGACGCATCTTCCTCGTACCAACAGAGGATGCGATGCTATTTGGGTGGTTATTGATCGATTGTCGAAGTCTACACATTTTATTCCCTACGGTAAGACCTTTTATCTGAAGAATATGGCGAAACTGTACGTGGATTTTGTGGTTAGACTGCACGGTGTGCCTGTTTCAATCGTTTCAGATCGAGATCCAAGGTTTACTTCCAGGTTTTGGAAGAGTCTGCAAACAGCTTTGGGTACCAGATTGGCTATGAGCACATCATATTGTTGGGGAACCGTAGCGGATCCGGATCACGCCTCCCGGCGAGGCAGCGGAAGAACAAAAATTTGGCCGGGAGACGATCAATACAATAAAATCAAACACAACCATAGGGTGTTTTGTTGATTACCTTGCTGGCAACTCGTGCCTGACTCCGACCAGTTTCGCGAGGAAACCGGCACTTCACGATAGGCGGCGATAGATTACGTCAATCAGGTCCACGATCGGAAGGGAGACTCCTTCGTCAGCCTGCACTAGAAGGCCTGACGAGATCGGCGCGAACGGATTCTCCTCGTCAAGTTGGTCGGAACAAATTCCGACGAAGCGAGGCGGCGGCGGCGGTGGCGGATTTTGAGGAGAGGAGGGAGGCGGCCACTTAGAGGGTCTGGCTGGCTATTATCGCGTTTCATTGAAGGATTTTCTAGCATAGAAAAGCCGATGACTCAATTGACTCAGAAGGACAAGCGGTTTGTGTGGACTGAGCAATGCGAGAATGCGTTTCAATTGCTCAAGGAGAAGCTGACTACTGCACCTGTGTTGGCTCTGCCGTCCGGATCAGGTGGTTTCGTTGTTTGTTATGACGCTTCGCTCAATGGATTGGGCTGTGTTTTGATGCAGAATGGTCGAGTTATTGCGTATGCCTCGCGGCAGATGAAATCGCATGAGACTCGTTATCCAGTCCATGATTTGGAGCTAGCAGCCGTGGTCTTTGCGTTGAAACTCTGGCGTCATTACCTGTATGGTGAGAAATTTTTGGTATACTCGGACCACAAAAGTTTGCAGTATTTGTTTTTGCAGCCTGACTTGAATATGAGAAAGCATCGTTGGATGGAGCTGCTGAAGGACTTTGATTGCAAGATCAAGTATCAACCTGGGAAGTCGAACGTAGTGGCCGATGCTTTGAGCAGGAAGGCTAGTGAGATACTTGCTTCGTTGTATATTTCTAAGGATCAGGAGCATCTTAATACTACTGGTTGGAGATTTTACCCGGCTGAGGATTGTGTTGTGGTTTCTTATTTCCAAGCTGAGCCACAAATTGTTTCTAGTATTCGAGCAGCTCAAAGGACTGATCCTTCCATCCACGAGTTGAAGTTAAAGGTCAGGGCTGGAGAACTTGAATATTATTCTGTTTCTTCTAATGGTTTCTTGAGGTTTCGTGGAAGGCTGGTTGTGCCTAAACTCATTGATTTGAAGGAGGAGATCCTTCGGGAAACGCACTGCAGTAGGCACAGTGTTCATCCTGGTGCACGGAAAATGTACCATGCGTTGAAGCCGCACTTCTGGTGGGCTGGCCTGAAGAGCGACGTTGTTGGTTTTGCCGCTCGTTGTTTGAACTGTCAGATGGTAAAGGCCGAGAGGATGATACCTGGTGGTCTGTTGTAGAGTTTGGAAGTGCCCCAATGGAATTGGGAGCACATAACGATGGATTTCGTGACGCATCTTCCTCGTACCAACAGAGGATGCGATGCTATTTGGGTGGTTATTGATCGATTGTCGAAGTCTACACATTTTATTCCCTACGGTAAGACCTTTTATCTGAAGAATATGGCGAAACTGTACGTGGATTTTGTGGTTAGACTGCACGGTGTGCCTGTTTCGATCGTTTCAGACCGAGATCCAAGGTTTACTTCCAGGTTTTGGAAGAGTTTGCAAGCAGCTTTGGGTACCAGATTGGCTATGAGTACATCGTGTCACCCCCAGACAGATGGCCAATCTGAGCGAACTATCCAGAC
>KV011862.1:120374-141203 GCA_001598015.1 Dorcoceras hygrometricum
TAGCTTCCAGTGTGACGTGGATGATTCGAAGTCAACCTCTGGATTTGTATTCATGCTCAATGGTGGTGCACTCTCTTGGAAGAGTTCCAAGAAATACACCATCGCGGATTCAACCACTGAGGCTGAGTACATCGCAGCATCAGCTGCTGCTAAGGAGGCGGTTTGGATAAGGAATTTCGTCCAATAGTTGGGCGTCATTCCTAATGGAGTTGGTCCAGTCCCGGTGTACTGCAACAACACGGGCGCCGTTGCGCAAGCAAAGGAGCCTAGGTCTCACCAAACATATACTGAGGAAATACCACATAATCCGGGATATTGTGGCTAGAGGTGACATAGCAGTTGAGAGAGTCGCCTCTGCGGACAACGTTGCTGATCCTACGAAGCCCTTGCCAGGACCGTTGTTTGAAAAACATCGTGAAACAATGGGACTACGTTTGATGAGTAGTTGGCTTTAGGGCAAGTGGGAGATTGTTAGAGTAGATGCCCAACTAGCCAACTTGTGGCGTGTGGGTTTATAGACTCTTGTATATGACAATCTTTATATATGATATTTGCATTTATTTATGGCGTTCTTTACTTTCATTGTGTTGTATGATGATTAACAATTGCGTTGAGTAAAGACCTAGAATGCGCTATAGTGTATGTTAGATGTGATAGTGGGTATGACGGCTATCATGAAACACATCTAATAGTCACTGTGTATTCTGAATTAGTTGGATTGAAAGGACCGTACTTTACGCTAACCACGACCAACTGGTTCTTGCAGGCACTATCAGTGATACCTATGGGATCATGGGGCGATGTTGCTAGACGCTCTTACCATGATCCGATGGGCAAGTCCGGAATTGTGATTTCGGAGCCGCAATGGTTGTGGGTCCACGGCTAGCTGTATCCCTGAACCATTGAGGGTCACACAAGTACTGGATTTGATATTCCCGCACTGATACTGAGCTCAATGTGTTGAGCATGGGAAGAGGATTTTGGGGAGTGCGACTTCCTAAAAGTCAACAGGGGTCAAATCGTGATTTCCTGCTGTTGAGGGGCAAAACGGTCATTTTTCATATTTTGGGTTAGATGATATGAAAAATTATTTTTCATATCATAATATTCAGTTTTGGAAACTGAGTCCACCGGTCCGATCGGATCGGTGATCGGAGTTACGATAAAGTCACAGCGATGGATATCGTCATTTGGACCCGGGCCCGTTGGGCCGGTCCAAGTCCATTGCTAGTCTATTTAATTAGACTTAAGGGCTTTATTGTAACTAAGTAATTCAGATTACACACATCCTAACCCTACACTAAACTTTCGGCCGCCCCCCTCCTCTCCCAAAAGCCGCCGCCGCCGTCGCCGCTAATTGATCGGACTTGCTCCGATCAGTTTTTCGAGGAGAATCCGTCCGCGCTGATCTCGTCAGGCCTTCTAGTGCAGGCTGAAGAAGGAGTCTCCCTTCCGGTCGTGGACCTGATTGACGAATCTACAGCCGCCTACCGTGAAGAGCCGTTCTTCTTGTAATTCCGGTTGGAGCCAGGCGCAAGTCGCCAGCAAGGTAACTGACTAAATGCCCTATGAATGGTTCATAGTTTGCAGTAGATTTCAATTGTATTGAATGTTTCCTGGCCTAATTTTATTCTTCCGCTGCCTCGCCGGGAGACGGGATTCGGATCCGCCACGGTTACCCAACACTAATTCCAAGAGCTGCTCCAGTATCTAGGCCGCCATTTAGCTCCATCAGAAATGAAAGAACTGAAAGAACAAATACAAGATCTGTTGGAAAAGGGGTTTATTAGACCAAGTACTTCCCCTTGGGGAGCCCCTGTTTTATTTGTTAAGAAAAAGGATGGGAGTATGACGTTATGTATAGATTATCGAGAGCTGAATAAATTGACAATTAAGAATAAGTATCCATTACCTAGGATAGAAGATCTGTTCGACCAGTTGAGAGGGTCAGTAGTATTTTCTAAGATCGACTTGAGGTCTGGATACCATAAATTTAAGATTAAGGCATCTGATGTTTATAAAACAGCCTTTAGAAGTAGGTATGGTCATTATGAATTCCTAGTTATGCCCTTTGGACTTACGAATGCTCCATCAGCTTTTATGGATTTAATGAATACGGTCTTCCAACCATTTTTGGACCAATTTGTAGTAATCTTTATTGATGATATTTTAGTGTATTCTAGGACACGACATGAGCACGTTCAATATTTAAGAACAGTACTCCAGATTTTGAAAGATAAGCAGTTGTTTGCTAAATTCAGCAAATGCGAGTTTTGGTTGGAGAAAGTATCGTTCTTAGGCCATATAATTTCTAAGGATGGAATAGAAGTCGACCCAGCCAAAGTAGAAGCTGTTCGCGACTGGCCAATACCAAAGAATGTTGCAGAGATAATGAGTTTTTTGGGTTTAGCTGGATACTATAGGCGATTTATCCAAGGATTCTCTAAGATTGCTGTTCCCTTGACTACGTTAACAAGAAAAGAGGTGAAATATAACTGGACAGTTGAATGTCAAAACAGTTTTGACAAACTGAAGCAAGCAGTGATTGAAGCACCTGTGTTGATGATGCCAACTGATCAAGGAAGATTTGCAATTTATACCGATGCATCAAAGTTGCGAATAGGAGCTGTGTTGATGCAGGATCGTAAAGTCATATCATACGCATCTAGACAGCTGAAGGATCACGAGAAGAATTACCCAACGCATGACTTAGAACTGGAAGCTGTTGTCTTTGCCCTTAAGATATGGAGACATTACCTATATGGGGAAAAGTGTGAGATATTTACAGATCACAAGAGTTTGAAATACTTCTTTACCCAGAAAGAATTGAATATAAGGCAGAGGCGATGGTTGGAGATGGTTAAAGATTACGATTGTACTATCAGTTATCACCCAGGAAAAGCAAATGTGGTATCTGATGCTCTAAGCAGGAAATCAGTAGGACTTGCGCAGCTGATTGTCCAGAAGCCGTTGGCAGCTGATATTGAAAGGTTTGGACTCGAGATAGTGTCCAGTAGCAGTAGTAATATGATTTTGGCAGACCTCTCAGTAAGATCAAATTTGTTATACCAAATTCGAGAAGGTCAGCTGCAAGATGAACAATTGAAGAAATGGGTTAAACAAGATAAAGAAAGAGGCAGTAGCCTCTATTTTTCAGAAGATGGAATTGTTAGGTATTTGGGCAGAATCTGGGTACCTCAAGTAGATGATTTAAGAGCTGATCTTTTGAAAGAAGCTCATACAGCTCCATATTCAGTACATCCAGGAAGTACGAAAATGTACAAGGACCTCCAGCAGTTGTATTGGTGGCCAGGAATGAAGAGGGATGTTGCTAGATTTGTAGCTGAATGTTTGACGTGTCAGCTGGTGAAGGCTGAACATCAGCGACCAGCGCAGATACGCAGAATTATATGTTAAGGAAATAGTGAGGCTACATGGTGTTTCAGTTTCTATTATATCAGACAGAGATCCTAAGTTTACATCAGCATTTTGGAAAAGTCTACATAAAGATATGGGTACAAAGTTGACGCAGCACTGCGTTTCACCCCCACACTGATGGACAATCAGAAAGGGTGATTCAGATTTTAGAAGACTTGCTCAGAGCTTGTATTGTGGATTTTTCAGAAAGTTGGGATTCGAAATTGCCACTGGTAGAGTTTTCCTACAATAACAGTTTCCAAGCTTCGATTCAAATGGCTCCTTATGAAGCATTCTACGGCCGAAAGTGTAGGACACCCCTTCATTGGGATGAAGTTGGTGAAAGAGATGGTTTAGGACCAGATATTGTGGAACAAACAGCAGCAGCTGTTAGAAAAATAAGAGAAAGAATGAAAGTTGCTCAAAGCTGACAGAAAAGTTATGCAGATAATCGAAGAAGGGAACTGAATTTTGAGATAGCTGATTATGTATTTTTTATAATAGCTCCAATGAAAGGAGTTATGCGTTTTGGAAAGAAAGGAAAGTTGAGTCCAAGGTATATTGGACCATATGAGATTTTGGAGAAGATAGGAACTTTAGCCTATCGATTAGCACTACCACCGCAGCTGTCAGCAGTGCACAATGTTTTCAATATATCAGCTTTGAGGAAATATATTCCCAATCCTTCGCATGTGCTAAGTCATGAACCAATCTAATTAGCACCAGATTTAAGTTATGAAGAAAAACCAGAAAGAATTCTCCTCCGAGAAATTAGAAAACTAAGAAACCGTAGTATTCCTATGGTTAAGATACAATGGTCTAATCAGTCGGAGCGAGAAGCAACTTGGGAGACAGAAGCTGATACGCTTTCCCTTTACCCACATTAATTTTGTACGTAAATTTCGAGGACGAAATTTCAATAAGGAGGGTAGAGTTGCAACGCCTCAAAATCCATAGGACCACATTTATGCATTTTATTAATCTCATGGGCCTGACAATTTTAAATGTTATGTATTTGCTGATTCGTTGAGAAATTAGAAAACTAAGAAACCGTAGTATTCCTATGGTTAAGATACAATGGTCTAATCAGTCGGAGCGAGAAGCAACTTGGGAGACAGAAGCTGATACGCTTTCCCTTTACCCACATTAATTTTGTACGTAAATTTCGAGGACGAAATTTCAATAAGGAGGGTAGAGTTGCAACGCCTCAAAATCCATAGGACCACATTTATGCATTTTATTAATCTCATGGGCCTGACAATTTTAAATGTTATGTATTTGCTGATTCGTTGCTTTCAGAACATAAGATGCGTCGTGGCTGGTTCCAGCAGATGACTCCAAGAGCGATACATGAGCTGGTTTTAAATTGATTGAAAGTGTTTTTAAGAAGGACAAATTATTTCTTTTGAAAAAGGTTTGGTGTTTTACAAATTAAAATGAGATGAAGGGAATTTTACTAAATTTTATAAGTCTGTCATGCTTGATTTCACAAGTCGCTTGCCACTAATCCCTTTCATATAAAAATCTGTTTTGAAAGCAAGATCTTTATCATTTGCAAAGAAAACCTTCGGTGTTCTTCAAAATATTTTCCAGAGAAGTTCGTGCGTTGCTTAAGGAGAAGAATTCTGCAGGACTCGATTGTTGTTGCAAAGCTTCGTTTAAGGCAAGTAAAAACTGATTTTTGACTCACCATTTGAAGCATATATTGATGTTTCTGAGTCTTTTTGCCTATATGTGTTACAGTATGTTTAAAGTTCATGTTTGAAATGAATTATGCATGAAAAGGAAAGAAATATGGGTTCAAATTGATGTTTTTATGCTTCCAAATGTTTTCCAGAAAGTTTATGATGTTTTAAAGTACTGAGGATTCAAGTTTATTCCCAGAATGTTTATGAATGTTCTTCTTTCAGTAGTTGTAATATCAGAATTTGATAACTGTGTAATCGGTAGTTGCTAGTTGAATCAGTATGAAGTCTGGTTTGATGGGCAACGACTGATAGCATAGTTGTTTTTTTCATATTACAATTATCAAATCAAATTCCAGCAGCTGCATTCCCTTGTAATATTTCAGCAGTTGCGTTGTTTTCGTAAAATCAGTAGATGCACTGTTCACCAGCAGATGCATTTCGTTGTTAAATTCCAGTAGATGTACTGTTCATTGCAGCTGGTATTAGTCTTGCGACTGGTACTGTTCATTGCAGCTGGTATTAGTCTTGCGACTGGTACTGTTCATTGCAGCTGGTATTAGTCTTGCGACTGGTACTCTTCATTGCAGCTGGTATTAGTCTTGCGACTGGTTGTTTAGCGCTTTACTTGCAGCTGGTTGACGCGCTAACGACGCCGTTTTATTAAATATGTTTGTTTTAAATGCAAAGACCTTGCGACTGGTTTTATTCTTTCGACCGGTTCCTATTCTTTGCGACTGGTTTCTCTTCCGACTGGTCTCATGTCAATATTATGTTTCCAAAGTCGAATTCGATACTCAGTAAATTTTTGAAAATGGAAGCGAGAGTTTTAAATGATGGAACCCGAGGATTTTAAGAAAGAAAGTTTTACGAAAGGATGCTAATGGAACAAAAGTTTATTTAAGATTATTGCATAGATAGTTGACGGTCACCAAGGAGAAGGGTGAGCTGTTGTCTAGATGTCGACTGCCTTTCATATGAGCTATATGCTAAAACTGATATCGGAAGTCATTTTGATCAAAGTGCAACACGGACCATGAGGAGCTTATATGCCATAAATCTAAAGAAAAGATATTGATGTTGAGATTTGGGCTATTATTCCCTGTCTCCCAGTTTATGAAAGAAATGATGTTTAAAGAAATGTTTATGCATTGACATTCCTTTAACTTATGTATAGATCAGAAGTCCACCTGCGTATTTAAACTTGTTATTATTCAGGTTTTACTTGCTGAGCCCCTAGGCTCACTAGCTTTTAAAATGGTACAGGTGCGACAGCTAGAGAGCGGACAGAGGGTGAAACTTGAAATCAGCTGTTGGGTGGTGTGTGTTTGTCAAGACCAGTGTTTTCCGTGTCTTCAGTTGATGTTATTTTGTATTAGAAACACTGTATTAAATCAGTTGGAACAGTTGTACATTTATATAGAATATCAGCTGTTGTAAATCGCAATTGCAATTATTAGATCCCTCTATCTAGCGCCACTTCTGAAAACACAATATGACGTCACATTACCTCCAGCAATGCCACATCTGACCAGCGCTCAAAACGACAGCGTTTTGCTCCCTGCTTGCAACAACTCACGCAAACACACAAGGCACATCTGAGCATCCAGATTCCGCTCAAAACTGAATTTCTAAAAATCACCAAGTCTTCAAATCTGAAAACCCGATACTCAAAAACTCGATTAGATAATTCTAAACCAAATCTGATTAGCCAATAAATCGTACTTATCAAATTCTAATCCTCACATCAACACATGCAGGGATCTGGCTCATACTTCCTCAACATCGAAACATGAAACACATCACGTAAGGAAGACAAATCTGGTGGCAACAGCAAACGATAAGCCAAAGGGTCAATCCTCTCTAAGATCTCATAAGGACCAACATAAAGAGGAGCAACTTTCCCTTGAGACCAAATCTCATAACACTGCGGAAAGGAGAAACCTTAAGGAAAACTAGATCACCAACCTCAAATTCTAAAGGCCTACGCCTCTTATTCGCATAACTTTCTTGGCGATCTTGTGCAGCTTTCATTCTCTGGCGAATAAAATCCACCTGATCTCTCATCTGTTGCACAAACTCTGGAGACAGCTGCTTCTCCCCCTCATAACACTGCGGAAAGGAGAAACCTTAAGGAAAACTAGATCACCAACCTCAAATTCTAAAGGCCTACGCCTCTTATTCGCATAACTTTCTTGGCGATCTTGTGCAGCTTTCATTCTCTGGCGAATAAAATCCACCTGATCTCTCATCTGTTGCACAAACTCTGGAGACAGCTGCTTCTCCCCCAATTATTTCCAACATATAGGCGATCTGCACTTCCTGCCATACAAAGCCTCAAATGGAGCCATCCCAATCGTGACCTGATAGCTGTTGTTGTAAGAAAATCAACCAAAGACAACAAGTCTTTCCAGCTACCACTAAAGTCCATCACAACAGCTCTTAACATATCCTCTAAAATCTGGATAGTTCTCTCTGATTGGCCATCTGTCTGGGGGTGATACGCTGTACTCATCGCCAATATAGTACCCAAAATTGTTTGCAAACTCTTCCAAAACCTGGAAGTTAATAGGTCATGTTGCAGGGAATGAAGTGTGCAGACATCGACAATATATCAACGACCACCCAAACTGCATCGCAACCTCTGCTGGAACGAGGCAAATGCGTGACAAAATCCATAGCTATGTGCTCCAAATTCCATTGGGGCACTTCTAAGCTTTGCAACAGACCACCAGGTCTCATCCTCTCAGCCTTGACTTGCTGACAATTCAAACAACGGGCTACAAAATCAGCAACATCACTCTTCAAACCTGCCCACCTGTAATGCTGCTTCAAGGCATGATACACCTTCCTTGTACCAGGATGGATACTGTATCTACTGCAATGCGCTTCTCGCAAGATCTCTTCCTTCAGGTCGATCAGATTTGGCACAACCAGCCTGCCACGAAACCTTAAACAACCATCAGAATAAAAGAGTAGTCCTCCAACTGACCAGATCTCACCTTCAGTTTCAACTCATGGATGGATGGATCAGTCCTCTGAGCTGCTCTAATGCTAGCAACAATCTGTGGCTCAACTTGAAAAGAAGACACCACAACATAATCTTCAGCTGGATAATATCTCCAACCAGTAGTGCTTAGATGTTTTATTCATAATAATGGTAAGAAGCACCTAACAGCTTTTGATGCAAAATCTGATGCATGTATCTTCCTAGGATACTCAGCAGTGAGCAAGACTTATCGAGTATTCAACAATAGAAGTCTGACTGTTGAAGAATCAGCACACGTTGTCTTTGATGAGACAAGCTTTAGATCCAACTCAGCTGCGAGCCTTAACGATACACGTCTAGAATCATCCAGCATTGATGACTCAGATGATGATGTGGCACAACAAAGACATTCAGCAGAGATGGAACCAGCACTGGACACACCGCACAACACTGCTCAACAAGATCTGACAGGTAATCCAGTAGTCATCGATTTGACTAACGTTGACTAAACGCAGGATCAGATCTCTCCGAGTGTGCCTGTTGCTGGAACTGAAGCGAAAAATGCACAAGATATTCAAACAGATGTTGCTCAACCAGATGTTGCACAAACAGATCTCACCATACATCGACCAACATCTGAAGCACCAATTGCGAGTACTTCACATCAATTGGTATCTAGACCAACATCTGATACAAAAGCCAGCAACGTGAACCATAAATTGGTGACAGACAATCAAGATGTGGCTATCCAGCAAGACATCAATTCAGAACATGAAGCAAAACCAATTGGACTTGATCTTCGGTGGAATAGAAATCATCCACCTGAGAAGGTCATAGGTAACATTGAATCTCCTGTTCGCACACGAAGCCAGCTTATGCATGATCATTTCGATTCAGCTTTAATATCGCATATAGAACCTAAGCAAATAGATGAAGCCTTAGTAGACCCAAGCTGGGTAGAAGAAATGCAGGAGGAACTAAATCAATTTAAGCAAAACAATATTTGGAAACTTGTACCTAGACCTTCAAATCATTCAGTTGTAGGAACTAGATGGGTCTTCAGGAATAAACTAAACGAAGATGGAATAGTAACGAGAAATAAAGCTAGACTGGTAGCTCAGGGATTTAGGCAAATGGAAGGGATAGATTTGATGAAACATTTGCACCAGTAGCTAGATTAGAAGCTATACGCATGTTCCTTGCATACGCTGCATTCAAAGATTTTAAAGTATTTCAAATGGATGTTAAGAGTGCATTTCTTAATGGCATCTTAACAGAGGAAGTGTATGTTGCACAACCTCCTGGCTTCGTAGATCATACACATCCATACCATGTTTATAAATTGGATAAAGCTCTGTATGGGTTGAAGCAAGCACCCAGAGCTTGGTATGATACACTGACAAAATTCTTAATTGACCATGATTTCACTATAGGCACAGTTGATAAGACACTTTTTAAATTCGTAAAATCTGATCATGTCTTACTAGTTCAAATTTATGTTGATGATATAATATTTGGGTCAACTAACCCCAAACTGTGCCAAAAGTTTTCTAAGTTAATGCAGGACAAATTTGATATGAGCATGATGGGAGAGCTAACGTTCTTTCTGGGATTACAAGTTCGACAGCTAGATAATGGAATTTTCATTAACCAAGCCAAATATACGAAAGAACTGCTGAAGAAATTTGGCATGGACAGCTGTTCAGCAACAGCGACCCCAATGAGCTCAATATCAAGCTGGACAAAGATGAAGCTGGTACTGCCATTGAGGTATCTCTTTATCGCGGTATAATTGGCTTTTTTCTATACTTAGCTGCTAGCAGACCAGACGTCATGTTTGCTATTTGTATGTGTGCTAGATTTCAAGCAGAGCCTAAACAGTCGCATTATATTGCTGTCAAACGAATCTTGAAATATTTGAAAGGAACTTCCAATGTGGGTCTTTGGTATCCCAAAGTCTCAGGATTTCAACTAATCGGTTATAGTGATGCAGACTACGTAGGATGTAGAGTTGATCGTAAAAGCACAAGCGGTACTTGTCAATTATTAGGAGATCGATTGATTTCCTGGTTTAGTAAGAAGCAGACATCCATTGAAACTTCCACTGCTGAAGCAGAGTACTTAGCAGCTGGAGATTTCAAGCAGAGCCTAAACAGTCGCATTATATTGCTGTCAAACGAATCTTGAAATATTTGAAAGGAACTTCCAATGTGGGTCTTTGGTATCCCAAAGTCTCAGGATTTCAACTAATCGGTTATAGTGATGCAGACTACGTAGGATGTAGAGTTGATCGTAAAAGCACAAGCGGTACTTGTCAATTATTAGGAGATCGATTGATTTCCTGGTTTAGTAAGAAGCAGACATCCATTGAAACTTCCACTGCTGAAGCAGAGTACTTAGCAGCTGGAAGTTGTTGTGCTCAGATCTTATGGATACAATACCAGCTTAAGGACTATGGCATTGATGCTTCTGAAGCACCTATTCTCTGTGACAACACCAGTGCTATTGCTATCACTCAAAATCCAGTACTGCATTCAAGAACGAAGCATATCGACATCAGGCATCATTTTATAAGGGACAATGTACTCAAAAAGGACGTCAAGCTGTAGTATGTGTCGACTGAGCAGCAAGTTGTTGACATCTTCACAAAGCCCCTGTCTGACGCTAAGTTTTCTTATTGTATAAATCTATTGGGTCTCTTAGAACTGCCTTAATTGTCTTTGCGCTAACAATTTGCAGGTTGAACAGCATTTGGTTTTGTCAAATCTGAGTCTACTATTCAGGGGGAACTTCATGGAATTCAGGTTTGATAAAATATCAGACTTGGGAGATCTCAGCTTTAAGGGGAACGAGAGATCTGAATTAATAAGTGCTGAGTCAACTGAAAATGTGAGATCTGGATACACTCAGATGTCATGTATGCACGGTTGATGCTTATCCATGATCAGCTCTCGCAACACCTCTGCTGATACATTAAAACAGATCTCTTAAGGTTGTGACGTGTTAAGCATTTGGCGCCAGTTATCTATTTACCCTTTTACCCTCGCGGTCAAAATTTGAAATCATTTTAAAATCATTGTTCTTATTTCGCAATTCTGATAAAATCTTTTCAAAATATTGTACTCGCCGTCGGATGATTGACACATGGTTGTCATCATGCGAAACGTCACATCCACATTTTCTCTCTCTTTCACCGTTTAAAATTCCATAGTTATTTACGGCGTTTCCTTTCTCATTTTCTCCTTAACTTGCAATATTTCTCTCTAGCACTCTTGCTTTTTTCTCTCTGTGTGTTCTATTTGCATATAATCCTTCAGCCATTTCTCTTGTTCATCTACTAGCTCAATGGCATCATCTTTTATCGCCAATTCTCTACAGATCAACTTCGACTCCGATATGGAATCACCGATAACGCTGAAATTGTCAGTATGTTCAAGACTCTTGAATCTACCGGTCTTAGGGGATTTTTGGGATGTCCATCGGTTCTATACAAAAGGGAACTGGAGCAGTTCTTTGATACAGCCATGGTAAAAGACGGGGACATTACTTGTGAAATTTCAGGCAAAGTTGTAGTTATCTCTGAGGACAGGTTTGCAGGCGTGTTTAGGTGGCCAACAGAGGGATTGGTCAATTTATCTGAGGTTCCAAAGGACTTGGTGTATGATGCTCGGAGCATCTTTTCTCAATCAGGCGAGCCTATCTCCACCTACGGCAAGAAGCGCTTGATGAAATATGAATATCGTTTGCTGAACGATATTCTGGCTAAGTCAGTAACCGTGAAGGCAGGTTCCTTTGATGCTGTGACGCATGAGAGATTTTTAATGATGACTGCCATTCACTTCGGAATTCAGGTAAACTGGAGAAAATTTTTTTTTGGTGTATTAAAGGAGATGGTGGACAAAACTCTTAAGAAATCCAAGGGTTTTGCGGCTCAGATATGCGTACTTCTGAAGAGTGACCCCACAGTTACGATGGGAGAAGCGAATTCTGTCCGCAAAGACAGTAAAAACTTATGTTGCTACAAACGAAACTATCGATGCACGTGGCAAAGCAGATGAGCCTTGTGTGGATAAAATTTCTAGGTCGAAGAAGCGACCAATTGCTACTGGTGATGAGCCAGCTGTTACCAAGAAGAATCGGACGTCGAAAAGAAAAGTCTCTTTTTCAAAAGACAAAAAGGATATTGTGTCTGTTGCACAGGAAGCCATTCCTCTTCAAACCTTTGAGCCATCTACAGCTGTGTCTGTTGAGAAGCGGGCCTCTGTGGAGGAAGATTTTGAGGAACAAAGTGTCGAGCCAACTGTTGACACTATTGAGAAGGAAACTATATCAATTGCTGATGAAGTTGATAATGTTATTGCACAGGTTCTGGCTGAGACTGCACAGATGGAAGAAACAGAAACCGCTGAAAGGGAACATCCCCTTGAAACAGGTGTCGGAGAAGAAACAGTTGTTCAGGGTCAGGCAGTTGTAAAAGCTGATGAAGTTGAGCACTGGTTTAATTTGTCATACGAGGAATTTGCTACTCGACAAGCTGATAGATTAGTTGAATCAGCCAGTGAGACAGATGGAGAACAGGAAACAGTGTCTTATGAAACAGGTGTTGGGGAGCAGCAGTTGCAGACATTTGATGAGCCAGAGAACAGGATAGATGAATCAACTGATTATTTTGTGACAGAGCCGGTAGCGGGAATGGAACTCGCAGATGTTATTCCAACTGTTGAGGAGAAGCCCTCTACTAATGAGGCAATGACTCTGGAGGAGATTTTATTGACAATTCCTGATGGTTGCTCTTTGCCATCCACTACTGGCGAAGTGACCAAAATTCAATTAGGAAAGAGTATCTCAATTCCTGGGGTCGATGAAGGGGACTGGTACAAGGCCAGCCTTCCCAAGATTCCTGTTGTAGATAAGGGGAAGGCACCCCTTCTGAAAGAGATCCGATTAAGGGAATCCGCCCAAAGAAATTCTTTCTCTGATTCTTGAAAACATTAATTTGCTTGTACAGTTTCGAGAGAAGGTGATCGATGAGGTAGACAGATTTTTTAATTCTTTCAGCTTCAAGAAGTTAGCAAATCTGAAGATAGAAGAAATTTATGCTAAGGTATCCACGAAATACCTACACCAGTCTCCTCTAGCGCACGAGAAGCACACCACCAACGCTCGGCACCTCTCCTCAACTGAAAAGTAGCCAAACTCAGCCTACGCTCATCGTCGTACCTGACACGGTCAAACAACCCGGTAATGTGCTGCAATCAGGACTACGCATCAGAACTAGGCTCGTCACCGTTAAACGTCTGAGGATTCATCTGCTGAAACCTCGCCATCACCAGTTCCATGTCGTCCACATGGGCTGCCAGCTTATCTACCTCAATCTCAACCTTCCTATCACGACCACGACGAGGAACAATACGCTGCACTTCCTCGTTCTGATCTTCAAACTCTTCCTGAAACTGCCCTCTACCTCTACCCCTACATCTAGGCGGCATCTACGAAGACACTAAGAGGGTAAGATCACACAGCAACAAATACATCACATAACAAATAAATCACTTAGTCATGCACATGCAACAAGAAACACTGTGCCTAGACTCAAGTGTGATCAAACGAAATTGAGATTATCCCAGCTTAAGCTCTGATACCAAAAATGTCATGCCTCGTGCTCAACTCAGAGTTAAACCACACAACAATAGCGGAAGCATTCAAAGTATTGGCTATATTTTTGCTTTTGGCCTGACTGAAAGATAACATAATTTAAAATACTGCAATACTCAAAATACAGGTTTTAGAACGCTTAAAAAAAACCCAACTACATCTCATACAACATACAAACATAGAGTGACTCCCAAATAACAGAGCGATGAGTCTCTCGCTCAACATAGATACAATACAATATAACAAAAATATCATATGCATCTACTATATATAATTGGGACACTCTATCCACCTCCTGGTGCACTACCAGCTGGATCAACTCCACAACCAGTGGTGAAACCATGGTAACCTGAAAACATACACAGGCAAACAAACACCAGCCCCAGAGGGACACGGGGTCAAACCCCAGTACGGAGAGCAACTGTAAAACAACATAAGACAGCAACAGATAATATGCAATGCTATGCAAGAGATGAGGCTACAACCGAAGGCAGGGAGCCAAAGGATCTCAAGAATTGCTCAACGAACGAATCAGATCAACTGAACAACAGTGGCCACGGGGTGTGTGAGTATATGGGAGCTACCCACTCGTCTCCACACACGATACAAGATGCAAAACATAGCTCAACCTGTTGTTGCCCAACTCATGAGGTGTGGGAGCTACCCACTCCGCTCATAGTGGCTAACAGATCCCAGTAGGGAGATGAGGGTGACGGGAGTTACCTGCTCGGCCTCCAAACAAGCATCCTGGTACACATAGATCAAATACAACAAGGCACGGCTAACAAGATATGAGCTCAACATGATACATGAGTGAATGAAATGTTAACAGCTTGCAATAAACAACACAACAGAGACAAGCAAAACAGCACAGAGGCATACACAGCATCTCACATAAAATCCATGCCAAATTCAACGCTGTAAAACAATCTCACATCCGTACCTCAGCCCTGAGCTATAATTACAACAACGAAGTCCCAAGAAACACAGATCCGAGAACCTGCTAAGCAACAACGCACAAAATCTCAGGGACAGTAGCACATAAACTGCAAATTGGAAGCTACGAGCTCAACAGAAGGGAGATGTCTCGCAATCTCTCCAAGCTTCACGCAAGCCTCCAAAAGTTGTACCCAACGAAACGTTTTAGCAAGAGAAGTCCAGCTCTACCACTCTTACTTCAATAGGAGCTGTATACCATCGGCAATCGGAGAAGATAAGGTTCGGTGAACAGTAGCTAGGGTATCGCGACAGGATTCACTATCGGGAAATATTCTAAGTGTCGAAGCTGAAATAATAAAGAACAAAAGCAAAGTCCTCTATTAAAAGGTCAAATCTGCTCAAATATGATGAACGGTACCTACCAACAACTTAAGTCTCAAAGGTGAATTTCCCGCTCGGATCTGAATCTCACATCAGATATAACTCTACGCCAAAACAAATCCTGACTTACCCAAACGATGTCGCATAGAATCCACACTCGGATCTGGACACATCACCCGCTACTCAAATCTGAAATGCTAAACACATCGCATCGCAACACTCAGTACCTATCGAAATCTGAAGGCTACTCCTACTCACATCTGAGTCTCCCCCGCTAAGTCAAAACGCTGTCGTTCCAACTAATCCAAACAACGTAGTTTAGCTACTTGCTACAGAAACACGCTAGCTCACCTCTGAACACCTGCGATATCATATTCCATCACCAAAACTGAACGTGAGCACCCAGCGCTGACAAACACTCATATCTGATTAGTTCCCGTGGGAATTCTCCAACTCACCAGAACTGATTCAAAGACAACACGAACCCGATTACCTCGCCAAGCATACCAACTCAAAGCTGACTCATCCCATATCTGTTCAAGCCAAATCTGGTCTATGTTAAAACCGATTAATTAACTCAATTAATCTTATAAACTCTCGGGTCCCACATTCATCCCCCACAAAATAGGATTTCGTCCTCGAAATCAAACTACTCCGGATCTAAACAGAAACTCAACAAAACCAAGAGTTCAAGATAACTGGGAAAACCACAAGCAAAAAACTACTGAGAACAACAAGAAACAAACCAACTACTGGAATCTGATACAGCGCTTACTCAAACAGATGCGGCCACTCACGCTTATCTTCTCTTCCGGTTCTCACGTAGCTTCTTCTCTACCATGTTTGCTCCATTGGACCATCACCAAAGGAAATGTCTTATTCCTCAGCTGTTTCTCTTTTCTATCCAAGATCTGCAAGGGATACTCAACTAACTCAAAGTCCGATCTAGCTCTACCTCGTCAGTTCTCAATACATGCGAAAGATCTGGCTCATACTTCCTCAACATCGACACATGAAAAACATCATGTAAGGAAGATAATTCTGGCGGCAACGACAGCCAATAAGCCAAAGGACCAATTCTCTCAGAAATCTCATATGGTCCAACATAACGAGGAGCTGAGGAGGGAGGCGTGTGCTTTTAGGGTTAGGGTTGTGTAATCAAGTGTCAAGTGTTTTTATTAAAGCCTCTAAGTCTATTTAAATAGACTAGTGACAGACTTGGACCGGCCCAACGGGCCCGGGTCCAACGTATGAACATTCGGTTCATCCCTATCACCGTGACTTCATCATAACTCCGATGGCCAATCAGATCGGACCGATCGACTCAGTTTCCAAAACTGAATAGTATGATCTGAAAAACCATTTTTCAAAACCCCAGTGCAAAATGACCGTTTTGCCCCTCAACAGCGGGAAATCACGATTTGACCCCTGCTGACTTTTAGGAAGTCGCACTCCCCAAAATCCTCTTCCCATGCTCAACACATTGAGCTCGGTTTCCGTGCGGGAATCTCGAATCCAGTACTTGTGTGACCCTCAATGATTCAGGGATACAGCTAGCCGTGGGCCCACAACCATTGTGGCTTCGGAATCACAATTCCGAACTTGTCCAACGGATCATGGTAAGAGCGTCTAGCAACATCTCCCCATGATCCCGTAGGTATCACTGATAGTGCCTGCAAGAACCAGTCGGTCGTGGTTAGCGTACAGTACGGTCCTTTCAATTATATATCTCGATCAGATCAACGACCATTGGTAAATCGAGAGTCGCTAGAGATCCGATAGCTATGCATACATCTTGGAGATCGAATAGTGACATCGCGAGTGTAACTAGGTAAACCCATTTACCTAAAACATTTCTAGTACTCTGGCCAGAGATTTATACACTATTATCCCCTCAGATAGCATAGGATATCCACGCATGTCTGCGAGCGGTGAATCCTCGACAACGATGCATCGACTCCTACATGCATCGGGGTCTCACCCAATCCCCCCGCCTAATGACCCCAAGTGAGTCGGCAAACATGTCAAAGTGAGGCGCCTATCATGTAGAGCCTCAATGTCATTTCGAATCATGAGGACTAATCAGTACAACCAAGACCTCGGACTTATCCACTCGACAAATGGTAACCACTTGGAAAGTCCGAACGAGGGTAGTTCGATAGATCACCAGGTCACTATCTATCTGCATGCTTAGAACATCACAATGTTCCCTACCAATGAAACATGGTACTTCGCATTGCAGATACTAGTCTCAAGCTCGGGCGGCCTTATCCTCATTTTGACGGCCCAATCGACTAGGAACAGAGCTTGCAAATCCTTGAATATTTTTGTTCCTCCTGGATGAATTGAATATGGCGAATTGTGGGCTTCATTCATAATCTCATTGCGCAAATTATCTGAGCATGGTACCCACAATCTACCTTGATAATTAACAATTCCATCCTCCACTGTATACAAATTTGATCCTCTGTTTTCATCCTGCTGCTTCCATTTCTGGAGTTGATCATCCTTAGTTTGCCCTTCTTTGATCCTATCTTTAAGCGTTGATTGGATCGTGAGAACTGATAACTTAGCAGCACTTTCCTTTCGAATTATCTCAAGTTCAAATCAGTTGATCTCTAACGCCAGGGGAATCTGAACTGAGATTTGCGCTAACCCCACGCTTCTTCTACTTAACGCATCTGCTACTACGTTAGCTTTTCCCGGGTGATAGCTAATTACGCAATCGTAATCTTTAACCAATTCAAGCCATCTTCTCTGTCGCATGTTTAATTCCTTCTGAGTAAAGAAATACTTAAGGCTTTTATGGTCTGTAAAAATTTCGCACTTATCGCCATAAAGATAGTGTCTCCAAATTTTTAAAGCGAAAACTACTGCTGCTAATTCCAGGTCATGCGTAGGATAATTCTTTTCGTGAATTTTCAATTGCCTAGAAGCGTAAGCAATTACTTTTCTATCTTGCATTAGAACAGCTCCCAACCCTGTCTTCGATGCATCGGTGTAAATCACAAAATTCCCTTTCTCTGTTGGTAACGTTAAAACAGGGGCTTCAACTAATGCATGCTTTAATTTCTCAAAACTGGATTGGCATTTAGGAGTCCAATCATACTTCACATTCTTTTTAGTTAAGGCCGTTAATGGAACCGCAATCTTCGAAAATCCTTATATGAATCTTCTATAATATCCTGCAAGTCCTAGGAAACTTCGAATTTCCGTGACATTCTTAGGTACAGGCCAGTCTCGAATAGATTCCACTTTTGAAGGATCTACTTCTATTCCATTCTTTGAAATAATGTGACCCAAGAATACTACTTTATCAATCCAGAACTCACACTTACTAAACTTTGCAAATAACTGCTTATTTCGTAAAATTTGCAAGATTTCTCTAAGGTGTTCTTCATGTTCTTCACTGCTCTTCGAGTAAATCAAAATATCATCTATGAACACAATGACAAATCTATCTAAACAAGGTTGGAATACTCGATTCATTAAGTCCATAAATACAGATGGCGCATTCGTTACTCCAAAAGGCATAACTAGAAATTCATAATGGCCATATCTTGTTCTAAAAATAGTCTTATAAACATCTGATTCTTTTACACGCAATTGGTGATAACCTGATCTCAGGTCTATTTTCGAAAATACAGCAGCTCCTCTTAACTGATCAAATAAATCGTCGATTCTAGGGAGAGGATACTTATTCTTAATCGTTAGTTTATTCAATTCCCTATAATCAATGCATAGACGCATAATCCCATCTTTCTTCTTTAAGAGGATACTTATTCTTAATCGTTAGTTTATTCAATTCCCTATAATCAATGCATAGACGCATAATCCCATCTTTCTTCTTTATGAAAAGTACTGGTGCACCCCAAGGAGAAGTACTGGGTCTAATGAAGCCTTTATTCAGTAGCTCTTGAATCTGATCCTTTAGTTCTTTCATTTCCTTAGGAGCAAGTCTATAGGGAGGCTTTGATATTGGAGCGGCTTCTGGTACTAAATCAATAGTAAATTCTAATTATCGAATGGGAGGTAAACCCGAAACATCTTCTGGAAAATTATCTGGGAATTCTTTTACAATAGGTACTTGTTCTAGTTTCTTTTTCTTTTCAGGTTCTAATGATATAATGTTTACTAAAAATCCCTGAAAACCATTTCTTAAACATTTCTGGGCTGTCATTGCTGATATTTGCTTAAGGGTCCTCACATAATTACCAGCTTTGAATGAAAATGAGTTTCCATCGGGTTTCTTAATAAAGACAGATCTTCGCTTAAAGTCTATAACAACTTCATGTTTCACTAACCAATCTATTCCCAATATAAAGTCAAATTCGAACATAGGTAATACTATAAGATCTGCATAAACAATATTACCCTGCAATTCAAGTTCTACATTTCGACTTACTCGATTGGTTACTACATTTTCTCCTGTAGGAGTCTGAACACAGTATCCTACCTCTATTTCTACTGGTTTAACAGGTAATTTCTCAGAAAATCTATCTGATACAAAAGAATGAGTTGCACCAGAATCTAATAATGCTACGGTAGACAAGTTATCAACAAAAATTTTACCCGTCACCAATGTGGTATCTACTGGTGCTTCAGCAGCAGTAATCACATAAGCCCTGCTGGTAATGAGTTGTTGTTGTTGCTGCTGTTGTTACTTCTGAGGACAACTTCTCGACATGTGGCCTGGTTTACCACAAGTATAGCACACGTTCTGTCCTTGAAGACACTGTCCCTTATGTTTCTTCTTGCAAATGGGACATGGAGGCCTATTATCTGAGTGAGGAACCGAAGAAATTGGCTGTGCAGCAATAGGTCCCTTCCCTGCTGACCCTTGCTGGTTGTTGTTATTCTGCTTCTTAAATTTTCTTTTATCATTTTGCTGGAAAGCTTGCCTCTTTAATTGTCTTTCCTCGTCAATCGCTTTCCAGTCTTGCTCTGCCCTCAAAGCTTTGTTTACCGCTGCCTTGTAGTCTACTGGTTCGGCCAGTCTAACATCATGCTTGATCATGGGCTTCAACCCATTAATAAAATGGCGAAGTTTGGCATCTGCGTTTGTCCCTATCAGTGGAACAAAGTAACATCCTCTTTCGAACTTGCGGATGTAATCCCGCATCGTCAATCCTTCTTGTTTCAGAGTTAGGAATTCACTCTGCAAATGTTCTCTAACATCCACACAGTGAAGTATTACTCGAAGAAGACTCTCTTAAACTCTTCCCATGTGAGAATTTCCACGTCTACAGTTAACTTGGCTCCTTCCCACCACATCATGGCGTCGCCCCGCAACATATAGATTGCACAACGAGGTCTCTCTAATTCTGTCAGATGAAGATAATCGAATATCACCTCCATGGATTTTATCCAACTTTCTGCCACCAGGGGATCAGTAGTGCCAGAAAATTCTTGAGGTCGCTGCCTCCTAAATTTCTCTTGAGGATCTTCTCTGCTAATCATTCTACTCGAAGAATGACCATTTCCACTAGAGGTCTGATCAACTAAACCTTCTAAAAGTTGAGCCATATTGGCAAGGACTGGAGTTATGCCTTCTGATTCACTATCTCCTTCAACAAAACTCCTTCTGCCTCTACCTCTTCCTGACATATCTGTAAAGGGTAGTCCAAATCCACCACAATTCTATATGAGAGATTACTCTATGCTAAAACATGAACGTGAAACTTACAAATTTCACAGAGGCTGGAGAGATTTGCTCAGACTGGAAGTGTGTTTATCTCAAGGACCATGCTCTAATACCAACTA
>KV011863.1:12120-34487 GCA_001598015.1 Dorcoceras hygrometricum
TCCCTTCTCTGCAAAACCCTCTACTTGCTACATATAGATTTCTTCCTCCAAATCCCCATGAAGGAATGCGATCCTAACATTCATATTGTTCTAACTATCGATCAAGCTTAGCTGATATCCCTAGCACAATCAGGATATACTTTCCCTTCTCTGCAAAACCCTCTGCTTGCTACATATAGATTTCTTCCTCCAAATCCTCATGAAGAAATGCGATCCTAACATTCATATTGTTATACTAGCGATCAAGCTTAGCTGATATCCCTAGCACAATCCGGATATATGTCATGTTCGTCGCGCGTGAAATATTTTGTCAAATTCGACTCCATATTTCTTCCCGAAACCTTTGAGGATACACCTAGTTTTGAATCTTGGTTGACTACTGTGTTCCTCGTATTTCAACTGGAACACACACTTATTCTTCAAAACTGTTTTAACTTTTAGTAACTTTACGAGCTCAAATGTATAATTTTCATGTAAGGATCGCATTTCGTCTTGCATGGCTTCCGTCCATTTATACATATGTTCACTGGTAATAGCTTCCTTGAAGCTTTCTTGTTCTCCCCGATTCGTTAGCAGTATTTCTTCATTCGGGGCATATCTGGTTGAGTGTCGCATGACTCTTCCAGACGTATGGTAAAGCTATCATGAGAACTTTCTACTGGTGGTTGAATGTGAGCATGTATCTCTTATGGCCTTCCCGGGAATCAAGGGGAGATGGATTTCATCATTAAGTGGAATTTCCTCCTGATCACTCTTTCACTTCATTATCATCAATTGTGAATTTACAGTTGAAGACCACCATGCAAGATCTGGCTCAGATTTATACTTAGCATTTCTTGTATTTTCTAAGAACACATTATCCTAAAATACGACATCCCGATTTCTTATAGGCTTTTTGAGATCAATAATAAAAAGACTTTAACCAAGTTTATCCACTCCAAAGTCTATAAATGTGCATTTCTTTGTTTTGACATATTCATCTTTTGGAACATGGACATAAGCAATATATAAAAATGCCTGTAAATAATCATAAAACGTTTCTTTGCATCTACATTTTCTCCAGAACATTATAATTGAGATGAACAAATGGTGATCGATTTATATATCTGCAGCTACAACCACGACCTCTCCCCAAAATTCTTTAGAAAAATTTGCATATGAGAGCATGCTTCTGACTCTTTCTGCCAAAGTCATGTTCATTCTTTCAGCTAATCCATCTATCTGTGGTATTTTAGGTGGTGTCATTTGATGTCTGATTTCATTTCTTTTGCTTACCTCGTCAAAGGATCCAATGTATTTTCCTCCATTGTCTGTTTGAATACATTCACGTTTTATTTTATCTTCCATTCAACCAAGTTTAGAATAATATGTTGTTGTCACTTTTGGAGGCAAATAAAGTCCCCAACTTCATCCAAAGTGTACGAGCATGTGTCTCATTACAAATATAATTATTCACATTGTCATCAACAAATTGTCAGATGTACCACAGACTTGTTCATACTCAAAGATCCATTCGGTATCTGATTTATCATCTAGTTTAGACTCGTTGAATCAACATTAAGTGCATCTTGGTGGCCAATATGAGACTTTTCATCTTCCAAATGTGATAGTTAAAAGTCATTAAGACTAATTATCTTGCGTGTATTTATCTTCACCTTTTGTGATTGTTATGAAGAATTAATCGTCAAAACTCAGTCACAAGAGAATTGTTTCCCTAATACCGTCTAGAAAGTCTTTTTCTTATATGAAAGTTCAGACTAAGCTGCAACCGCATGAAATAGTAGGACTTGCTATAGTATTTGAGAACCTCGTTGTGATACAAGTTGTTGGGATATCATGAAAATTAATACGAACTTGAGGTAACTTCTTAGTGGATACACAAAAGTATAACCAACAACCGAACAAGATGGCCACAGATATTTATAGTGGTTCACTCCAATGTTGGTTTATGTCCAATCAAAACACTCTAGATCACTTATTTGTTAATAACAAAGAAGACAAGATAATTGAAAATTAATCTCTCACCAATCATACCCTTCCATGGATAAACATTCTTATAAAAATCTCTCGCTAAATCTTCTAAGCCACTTCTATAAATTTATGTTTATAGAAGAGATGTTTTGCGTTTTTTGTATGCTTTTGGAATGAAGAATGAATGAGTATTTATATGTAATTTTTAGGATAAAAATCAAAATTAATTACATTACATTATCGTTTACATAAAACCCACACGTACGTATATTTTTTCAAGATTGATGTGCTTTGAATTCAAAAAAATGTGGCTTGGTTTTAGCACAAATGTCTCAATTTTACTATGATCTTGTTGTACCAAAACTAGTGTGGGATTTATTTATTAGACTACCAAATTTTTTATCATATTTTCATGCTCGATCTCGGTGGTATTCTTGTTAGGAAGTTTTGATATACTCCCGTTTTTGTCTTACTTCTCCATGATAAATAGATACATAACCCCTTTGCTAAGACATGTACTTATAATAAACGCAAATTTTCAGGATCCAATATCTAATATTATAGAGCAATGTCCTTGGAACAAATAATTAAATTCGAAGTGAAGATTTTTTTTTCTCGACAGGTTCGTTCTTAAGAGGTTAGAAGTGGATCTTTTCGTGACAGGATCCTTATCGAGTGAAAGTGAGTAGATCTTCACGACCTTCATAATCACATTCATAAATAACTTGATTTTGGGAATAGATGAAATTACCATATGCGAATTTGGGTGTATGATAATCATCGGCATAATCCAGTTCATTTCTGTATTTGAGTCGGAATAAATATGTTTACAAACTTCCACTTTAAAATCAAAATGGAGATGTTTTACTTCTTCTTCATGCTTAATTATGCTTAATCATAACTTATTGTCTTGTTTAAAACACTGCTATTTAGAATTAGAATTAAAAAAATGTGCAGTATAAAGTCGAACAAAGAAGAAAGATGTACATGCGTGTAGATGTTGATAAACAAACACCATAAGGACCAACATTACAATTAGTACCAATAAGTAAATACATATTATATTTGAAAATTAATTCTCAAGTCATCTCAGAAAAAATTAGCAAGATCTTCCTAAAAAGATTTTAAATTATCAATTTTTTATTTAATATTTGATTAGTTAAATAATCATAAATTTAATATAACAAATTATATAAAATTATTTTCCGATGCGTCGCACCATAATTGTGTATCATCCGATACTCTTCACCGTGCCATGGAGTACCCGCAATCTTCCGGCGAGGGGCCGAGCAATAGCATATACAAGGTGTCCAGAGCCATAAAACGCCGGGATAATTCTCTCTATAACGCTCTCCGATCCATTTACGAGGACTCCATCTTCGTCGGAGAAATCTCGCAGCTGTGGCCGGAGCTGCCGCTGCTGGCCAACCTCCGGTGCGGCCTATGGTACTCTCCCAAGTTCGATTCCAATTGCTACTTCAAGTCTACCGACGGCCACACCAACAACTTGTCCTTCAACACCTCCCGCCTCAATCTTCATGTTGCCCTTCTCTCTGGTACCTTCCTTTCTTGGATTTCATTGACTTCTTTATTTCATGACGTGGGAATCCTAGCCTTCGGTGCATAAATAAACCCCCGGGTCTATGAATTTATAAGACTTTCTTTTATGGTTTTGTTTTGGAAATCAAAATCTTACTCCATTTCAATTTCAGTGTACCCATGTTGGCCTAACGATGTGGCAGACACGAAAAAATGTGTGCTAATGAGGTGTGTGTTTGCAATGTCGTATCAGGTGGAAATGTTATTTTAAAAACATATTAGATAACAAAGAAATCGAGACTTGCACAGTGTCATGAATTACTAGGGACTCTCTCTCATCGCTCTTTTGTGGTATATTTGCATTTTATATGTGGCAAGCTGCGCAGTCACTTGTGCTGATATGGAATGGACAATGACTTGTTAAATTGGTTTATGGTGGTAGGGCAGAGGGGAGGATGCATGATCGTTGATTCAACACGAAAAGGGAAGAGATTTCCTGACAGCATGTCCAAGACTATACCGATTTGGACTTGTGTCTTAAATCGTGCAATTTTCAAGTATCGCATGGCATTGGGTGGTCTTCATGCTTCTGAGCATGTAAGTGAAAGAAATTTCATTTCCTCGTCAAAGATAGCAACTATTGTTTAGAGAGCAGTTCAGCTATATGTAGCAAATTAGATCTAGATTCTGCTCTAATAGGGACAACTCTGTGAAAATGATTTGTTAATTTCATGGGTGAACGATGGGATCCATGATCTGTCAATGTGGCCTTTCCAAATAAAATCGATTATTCTTTATGTTTTTAAGGCTAAGAGTAAGATCATAGATGACAGAGGTCGCCATGTGGACTTTAAGTCATGATGGCAACTTATTTTTATAAGGCTCCTCTAAAAATCAGATCATGGACTGCTCCAATAGGATTTATCTCCAAAGGTGGCTTCATTTCTGTGATTAATTTTGCGGCATGTATCCAATCATACAGGAAAATGAATTGAAGCTTTAGAAACTTAATTTAAACTGGATTCTAAGATCCATAAACTTTTTTTTCACATAACCTGGGTAAGATGATTGAGCTGTTAAGCGGATATAAATTTGTTGGTTGATAGATTCACTTAATGATATTTACATGGATCATAATTGACTTAAATGCACTTCTACAGGACTTAATTGGTTTAGGACAAGACTCTGCATATTGGGATTGTTCCTTGCATCTTCCCCTCTGGGTTTCACAAGCTGAGAAAGTAATGATTGAAAAGCGATTGGAAGGGTGGACCAAGGAATTGGAAGCTAGTGGAGCTGATATTGCTTCTCTTGCATCATCACTTAAAAAGCCTCTAAGACCATTATGGATTTCACAAAAGACTGTGATATGGTTGAATGAAGTACCGGATTATGATTCATGGGATTTTACACCAGTAATACTTGTCTCAGCGTCATCCTCAAGTGGCAATTTTCAGCAGCATACTACCTCAGAGTTTAGTTGGAATTATATTGCCGGAGCTGGAGATGATGAGGAAAGTTGGTCTAGAGGTCTACGCCCTGATCTTTTCTGGAAACATGCACATGATGTAATAAGATCAGATCCAGGCTCCTGTAATCAAAAGATTGCAGATATTGTTGAAAAGGACAGAGTTCGTCGTGCACAGAGAGGAGAAAACGCGCCTCAGGTGTCAGTCAGGTCTACGAAGCTGGTGACAGAGGGCAAGTTTCCCCAAGAAAGGCCTTTAGACTTGGTTAGTAAAGTTGTAGTCGACAACAAAAAATTGTTTGGAGAGGTTCCTTTATGTTGGTTGGGATCAACCAATATAGCAGTTGGCAGAACTCAACTTGGTACATCTCTTTTGATTAGTTTTTCCCTTAGTTACTTACTTTCTGAAGCATAAATTTGTGAAGTAACGTTGGGTTAATATCGAATGAAATTTATGCTGCTTGAATTTTACTCCAGTTTTTTTCTATTTCACTGGTGCATCTGTATTTTCATCTTGGACTAGAAAACCAGTGCACTTAATTCCTAATTTTGCAGCCCTGGAGGTGGCTCATGGGATTTGCATCTTGGACTGTGATAAAGAGTCTAAAGTCTCTCCGAAGAATTCTGGATTCCATTTGCACTTGCCCATTGTGGTATGTCTATTGGTTGATCTATTTTATCAAATTTTTCTTCGTTTATTGCATGCTCATATATGTGATTCATTTTATTCGTTTCTTTCACTTTTGTTTTATCCAAATTCTTTCTTTGTTAAAACTTCTCAAGCTTATGTCCTGATTGTGAACAGGACTCCAAATATGATCGTTTCTCTTTGTTAAGACATCTCCCTTCTGCCCTGGATTTTTCCCAGACACAATTGCGCAAGGGGAGAAAGCTTCTAGTTTGCTGCCAAAATGGTAACTATTCTATTATTTTGTGATTTTTAGCTATTTTGTTGTTCCACAAGTTACTTTTTGGTAAGAGAGACATGAGCTGTAGTTTTGATCGATCTAATTCAATCCTTCTCGAGTGATATCTTTTATGCCTTCCCCATTCTACTAATACTGAGTACTCTCTTTTTTCCCCTTTATTGTCAAAGACTGAACCTTTTCTCTGCTAGTGGTGTATATGGGTTAAATTATGAATGCTTTTGTATATCCTGTAATTTCTTGCTCAAAAAAGCAAATCAAAAGGATAATCATAATCTCCTCAAGCAATGGATAATTATAATAATATTCTTGCAGCCTGTTAAATATCTTTTTTGTTGGTTTTTTTTTTTTCACAGGAGAAGATATAAGCATCTGCATGTGTTTGGCAATCTTAACTTTACTGTATGACGAAGCAGGTAAACTTGAAACCTTGCGCGAGTACCGTGTCATTGTGGGTTGTTTTCTTTCCAGTTTGTGTATACTCTATCGAAAATTAGATATGATGCTAGAACGTTCTTGGATGTCATGGTAGCAACCGAGTGGCTGATTTCATATGGTTGATTTCCAGTTTGAGTCATAGTTCTGAGAATAAAGAAGTATCACAAAATATGATAGCAACCGAGTGGCTGATTTCATATTTTACCATCGGCCTTTGTGAATTCCTTAGTTCTTGAGTTTTTTCGACAGGAAACTTCGATGACGGGAAATCCTTCGACAATTCCCTTATCTCCAAGTCTGAGCTCCGAAGACGATTAGTCTTAATCTGTAAATTTGCTGTGAATGCCCGGCCATCGAGAGGGAATATAAAACAAGTATTCAATTACCTCAATGAACGACGGTATGGTCAACCCCCTTCAGTTCTGTAACAAATCTCGTCTCTACATTTGTCTTGTCAAGTACACTTCAGAGAAGAGAAACCGGTGCAAGCCCAGGACTTCTATGTATAGATTTATTCATCAGTCAAGGTACTTTAGATTTAAAAAATTAGCATCATTTGATTAGATAGAGTCTTTCAATCCAACATTTTTAGAAAATGAGTTTTTTTATAGAAGATACTTTTAGAAGTCAAAAAACCATATATGGAAATAGGAGATTTGGGGAAGAATATTATGGAGTGATTTTCAGGAATTGTGTATGATTTATAAAAATTTGTTTGGCTATAAATTTGGAAGCACTATTTAGTTCTTCCAAACACTGTGAATTCAATTCACACAAAACTCCGAACTAAAAGGAAGTATAAAAGCATTTTTAAGATAGACAAGCGATATCACTAAATTTAATTGGAATTTGAAAATCTCTCTTTAGCTTTGGACAAAAATCGACAATATAATTACATTTGATTCGTTTACAATAAATAACACTTTGCTTATCGTACGAGAAGAAATTCATTACAATCAAACATGGATCATAAATCTAATATCAAACTTACGATTTGTGATGTGATAAATGTATAGATCATTTATGGGGAAACTTGAAATAAATACGCATTATCTTACTTTCGATTGGGAATTAGTCAACATGTCATAGTTTATACATAAAGCTCCCTAATCTAAATTAAATTTAGTTGTCAGTCTCCAGTCACATAAAAAGTTTCAAATACCATGTGATATCTTTTCTTCATAAAAATTGGTGCATTTCTATTCCCCTGGATTCTTCGCTTCGTCTCTTTCTTCTTTCCTCCCCTCTTTTAAATCGGTTTACATTATGTTGTTTATGCATGTGAATTTAAAAACTGAAAATGCTTCTTATTTTCTCCAATTTTCCCCAGAAATCATTTTATAAGTAATCAAAATTTTTCCTAAAATTGTAGTGGAAAATAGATACCTATGACTCAATTATAATTTATTTGATTTCTTCACACTGGTAATTATTTTTTCAATCATACTGCACGGTTTACAAGATTGAAGTTGCACCGTGATTATCAGCTATAACTTTTGATAAAACGGCAAACACTCGGTTCTACATATACTTATTTTATTATTCTCCATGTTCAATAATGTTGATTCAATGTATGTGCTTGTTATGCTAATAGTGTTGTGACTCTACATAAAAAGAACAAGAACTGCAGAGCTTCGTTACTCTTGGTGATAATATGATTCCATGAATCGTGTGAAAATTATAACAACCGAGGTTTGTTCTTAAACAAGAGTGAGCAACATCGTCATGTTTTGTAGTTGGAGAGACATCATTAATATATTGAGATCTCTAGTGTAAATCAATCCATATTTTAACTTCGGCAAAATCGTTTACTCAAATTTCCTTTAAATGTCCAGTATTATCTAATATCCATTATTATTTTAATTCATTAGGAGTACCTCGGTAAACGTTATTTTAAATTTGGATTCTCCAATATAGCATAATAACATCAAATAATGAATAATAACAAAAACCCCAATTATTAGATATAAATATATACTCAAAATTACTTGATTGGAAGTAACAACACGTATGAAGGTTTGTTTGAATAATAAGTATTATCCAATTATTAAGTAACATTAATTATAATTTTGAAGTGAGAGTACATATATTTTTTCTTGAATTTGAAGTATCCAATTACATTTATCATAATATTCAAATAAAAAAAATGGTACTCAAATATAAGAAAATAGTATCCCCAGTATTTTCTAATATATTTCACATATAAAATGTTTATTCAAATTAATAAAAAAAATTTGAAATTATTGTGTAAAATTAGCCATTAATTTTTTAAATTATATATCTTATTGTGAATTTAGAGCATCCAATTATCACATAATAGTCATGTATTATTTCTATTTTCATACACCTTATTAGTGCAACACTAATTGATCACAACCATTTCATATTCGATATAAAAATATAAAATCGTCATTGAATATAAGCATTGTAACCCGAATTTGAAGCAAATTAATTAGTAAGAATACATAATACTCATAGTATGACATGCGCAAGTGTTACGCCCAAGCGTAACGCCCAAAAATCCATAAATCTACAAATATAAAGTATAAAGTATTGAGGGATCTATTTGTAATGCTATTGTCAATCAGCTTTCATCTGAGCTGATTTTCCAGATTAGAGACACGGTTACAAGAGTTGTCCAGCCGGTCCAGACAAACCCAGTTCGTTTCGTCTTTTAACTTAATCGTTTCGGTTTTCCTTTTTAATTGTTTTAAAATTAGAGTAGCACTTTTTAAGAATAGTAGCACTTTGAAATAAACGTGTGTTTAACGATTTAGGCTTTGAGATTTTCATATAAAGCTTCCCAACACATCATGCATTTTTATTCACAACAAAAACATCATGTAGAGGAAAAACTATTGAAGCGGTGCTCTCTGTAAACAAGAAATCGACCAAAGCTTTTAAAACTTTTCAAAAGGACCGATCGAGTTTGTGTGTTGATCGAGCCAGATAGTTCTCTGTAATCGTCGTCGCAGATAAGGCAAGTAAACTATGTTTCTTGTTGTACTTTAGAAAACATATATTGTTTATGTTCGCATGTTTGTATGATTTTATGGTTTGAAAAACGTTTTCTTTAAAAAGTTCTTCAAGCACATAAGATTTTAAGATACTTTCTTTGATGTTTTGATTCAGAAAAGTTAGTTAGAAAATGCTGATGATGTTCGTTCAGTTTCTTCTTGAGTTTTCTAGGATGTTCTCTAATTAGCTTACAAACAGCTTACGTGAGTTTGTGTCAGTAGCTTACAAGTAGGTTACCTGTTCTTGTTTGCTGGAGCTTTTCTTAGATATTTTTGATTCCTTCAGACTAAGAAAATTTTCCAAACTGGTAGTTGTTATTGAACTATGTTCGCGACCTACTCATTTTTTCCCGAGCTGGTTTTCTAGTCGCGATCTGGTTGTTCAGTTTGCTTGTAATCCGATTTCATTCCAGTCCATTTGCGATCTGGTATCTTGTTTAGTACTCGCGATCTGATTGTCCGATTCGAGTTGACTTTGTTTGACCAACCAACTCAGAATTGATTTTATATTCTAAACCCAGAACGCCCGCATGCTGACTATACTTTGAGCTGATCCAGCTCAGTCCATTCTGGACTGATACTGTAACTTCGAATTAAATTCTTCGTTTCTTCAGCTTTGATTCGAAGGTATAACTTCAATATGTACGTAGATATATCCAAATGGGAAAGATGGTTCACCAGCTTAGAGCTCTGCTTCTCTTTATTTGTTCCATAGTCCAAGCTGTTTTCAGTATTCTCTTTCATTTGAATTCTACTAAACTCCCCATAGTCTTCAATCATCAACAGAATTTTAAAATAGCAATCCATAGAAGAAAGCGATCTGAAACAGATAAAAAAAAGCAGATTTTACAAGAAGTTTAAAGGAAATGTATAAATTGATTTATGGCAAAGATAACAGACGGTCACATAGGAAGGATGAGTATGTTGAGTGACGAACCTTTGTGCCCCTTCACATTGGAAGGGACCAGGGCTTTTTTTAAAAATAATGCAGAAAAAAAATTGTTGTAAAAAATAATGTACATGGAGGATATTTTTAAAAATACCGTAAAACGCGATCGCAGACTGCGGACGCTCAGCATGTTTTTCGATGTTCCGCTGCTATAAGCAACGGACCCTAAAAAAATAAAAAAACTCAACGCCTGCCTTAGTTATTCCAGATTTTACTTGTTGAGACTATAGGCTCATTAGTTTTCTTGAATGCAGGTGCTGAGAATTAAGAGAGCTGGATGGTGCGAGCTGGACCAGATTGGGGGTGTTTATCGTGGACATTAGCTTCCGCACTATTTCCAGTTCCATCCTTTTTGTTGTAAAGACATTATGATACAACTTTCTGTACATTTCATACTACTTCCTTGTTATTCAATGTAATCTGAATAGATTTGCATCTGTGATTATATTAAGTTCCGCAGTTTACGAAATTCCTTGAATAAAGTTACAGCCTATTTTATGTTGACATGCGAACTGAAATTTCTAATAGGTTGCAAATCAGTCCTGAACAAATGCTATCTTTCAATTTGCACCTTCCAGTTTATTTATTTAAGATTTTTGGTTGGGGGCATTACAATTAGAGATTAGTTTCTATGTAATAGAGTGATTATTGTTGAAGTACTGAAAGACTAATTGTTGGTCCTCTATTGTATTCATTATCTTAAATCTATCGTCTTATACTAACATTGTACAAAGACTATTTGTCTAAAAGTTCGATCGTGTTGCTCTACATACGTACCTTATGTTATCATTTGATAAATGGTATACATAACTCTGAAATAATAATAAGATTTGCACAAAGTCATGTATTTTCCCCCTTTTTCACACTCCGTATTGGCAAATTCCTAATTGATCACGATCATTTGGTATTCGATATCAAAAAATATGAATCAACATTAAATATAGACATTGTAATGTTAATTTGAAACAAATTCGATAATCACAACTTCACGATGCTCGTAGTATGACATATGCTAGAATTAATTTCTCTGCAATATAATAATTGTAATTGAAGTAGTGACAAGATGGAGATATATATGCTTAAATATGGATAACTTTAAGTATATGCATACGCGTAGATAGAGAATATGTTGGGTGGACTGGAGATTGGGCTGGCTTCAGGAAAGAGTAGCAATGGGTTGGAGATTGGACTGGCTTCAGAAAAGACATGGGAAGAGTAGCGGGTGGGCTGGAAATTTTAGAAATCAGCCTGGGCTAAAGCCCAGGTCAGCCCAAAGCTAGTTTCGCCCCTGCGAGAGAGTTCTTCTTATCCTTCCCCTTGTGTGCGTGCTACTTTGAAGTAGTGAAAAGTTACATTATTTTGTCTCCATATTATATTCATTATTTTAACCTCTATCGTCGTGAACATCAATTATAATACATTGAATAAAGTCTAATTATCTAAAAATTCAATCGTGTTTCTATACATCAGTACCTTTATCTTATCATTTATAAGTAATGCACATTACTATGAAATAATATCGAATTTTGCATAATGGTCATGTATTTTGTCCATTTCATATTCCTTATTATTGAAATAGTCGTTGATTACGACAATTTCATATTCGATATAAAAAATATGATCATCATTAAACATAGATATTATATTGTGAATTTGAAACATGTATGTGTCGACCATTTTACCATTTACGAAAATATGGTGTATATATATATATATAAAAGAAATACAGTTGATGCAACAAAAATTTTGCCCAAGTCAATGAGCTGTCACCACGTCAGATCGTCAGGTCGGGAGGTCTGTCCTCGAGGAATGAGCTAAGTGAGATCTGTTGGAGCTGAACTAGGAGGAAACTTCTTGGTCGAGTCACCAGCAACGAGGTATCACAAGGTCTGGGCATTGGCACAATATAGCTCGAGGAATATGAGAGGACTTGTCGAGGCTCTGTCCTCGGTGGTCGAGCTGGATGTCTTTTCTCCAATGACCTGCAACCACATACACTGTTCAGATGACGTCGGGAGTTATCCTGACGAAGGCCCTCCGTTGCTTAAATCAGCTCGAGTAATCGAGAATATATAGTACAGAGAATGAGTCTGCTGAATGTATGTAAATTGAGACATATCCGGGTATTTGTAGGAGGGACTAAGCAGTTGCGTGTATGTTACCTCGGCAATCATGAGTCGGAATGGGCTTTGTAGACTTTGCGTGTACACAACCCCACCACCAGTACGTAGGGATGGGTCTTGCAGCTTTGTCAGTGCACTAAATCATGTGCTAAACAAGAGGGCCAAGTGGTTTGTGACGAGTCATTATCAATGGCAGACCTCTTGCCTCGAAGTCGTGTCGCCAACCTATACTGCGAAGACTCGTCACACCTCGAGACATCAAGGTGTCCTGGAAGTACTGCCAGAGGTGCATCATGGGTACCTACGGAGTGCCTATTAAGGGCGTGTTGGCCGAAATCAACAAGGAGTGCTCGGACTTTGTTCAATTCTTTTTATCCTGTCCTGACATGCTTAAAGGAGAAATGACCTCGAGGATTGAGCTGATCGGACGGTGCCAAGATGGAAGGCTGCCAATGGCATTCAAAGATGTGCTCTTTCCTCGGGTTCCGAGTTGGAAAATCTTTTTGGTATCAAGATTAAGCGAGTCCTAGATGAAGAATTGAAGTTTAGGACTATGTGGAGTTCTGGTCAGGACTCGAGGTTATACTTGTGTTTCTAAGAAAAACCACGATCCGTGTGAACTCATACTGCATCCGTTGATTATGTTGAATCATATGGTCAGGATAAGCTCTAGCTCGATCCTCGAGGCATCGGTTGACATTACCAAGATAATTTGGACCTTTCGATGCGTTGGAGATCCTATGGCTGTAGTATTCCACGAGCTCTTATAAATAGACCGAACTTTTCCCGTTCATTTTGAGCTTTATTTTCTCTCCGTGTCAACATTCTGTCAAAATTTCTACTCGCCTCCCGAGCTCTCAAGCTATTTGCCACTTTCTATCGATCGACATTTTCATACTTGTATGTTTTCAGTCGTATTTGAAAAAAATGTCATCTCCCGATAACAGCCTCGTCAAGGAAATAACAGAGTCTTTAGATTCCCTCCCATCCTCGAAGGAATGAGTGGTGGTACCCAACCACCGTAGATACTCGTATAGCTAGGCTACTTAGGATTGCTCGAGAGCTCGCCTCCTCCGGGTGTACCTGGTATGAGGTTAAGGCTTCTATTCTAACAGAGTCGGACATCCCTTTAATTCGAAGAGGGCGGGGATGTCCGATAGATTCAAGGTAATAATTCCCAACGTCTAGGACCGAGCACATCGTCCTCCTATGGGGTCCACACTTTCTATATTAACTAGATAGATATAGGTCTCCGATTTCCCATCCCTAGGTTCATTGTATAGTTATGTAGGCATCTTGGGGTCAGCCATAGCCAGTTGGCTCTGAACTCGTATAGTTACCTCCTATCGTTAGGTATTTTGCTTAGCTTTTTTGAGATCCCTCTTTGACTTATACTTTGATGCAGCTGATCTAGGTCAAGAGGCTAGGGTCTGGAAAATTATATATTTCTAATAAGATCGGATAGGTTTATAGGGGGAATTCGATCCCACAAGGGTTGGATGAGTATGTATTTTTTTGTTAAGCGTAGCATTAGGAGTGGGAGTCCGTGGGGCTGCGATATGTCCTTGCGTGACCAAACCTATACGTTCTCCCCCTCGACACCCGATCAAGCCCCAGACCTTACAAACTTTCTGGCTACCATGAGCGCAAAGTGTTTCAACGTGTGGGGGTTAGTCGAGGAAGACCTCCTGTGCTATTTTAGGCTTAGTCAAAAATGGGTCAAACTCGTCGGAGACTTAGGTATCACAATTATCTCTTGCATCATTTCTACTAGTTCTGATGTACTGATCTCTTAACCGTATTTTGCCTGTGCAGACGATAGGATGGGAAAAACCGAGATGATGAGATCTCTGAAGGAGAAGAAGATAGGACGGAAGAAACCTCGAGCTTCCATCGCCCAGCGAGCAAGGGAAAGAAGAAGGCCTTGGTGAATGAAGAGGAGAGGCCCCAGAAACACCAAGATAGGGAGACAGGGACAAAGTCTACGCCAGCAGCAGACATTGAGATCCCAACGGACAAGCCTGTAGGCTCCACAGAAGAGCGTCCCGAGCAGCGATCCATCGGTGCACCTCTCGAGGCCTTGGATATCTTTGAGATGTCTTTCGTGGCCGCACCCTCGGGCCCTATTGCACTAGGGCTATTCACCACATGGTCCCAGACAAGGATTTGACCTGGTGCGGAGAACTCCTGACCTCGAGGTCCTCGAAGCCACAAGTGTCCACTTTATGTAGGTGTGTACCGACCCTAGACATACCATCTGCTTATTTCGATTATGCTAACTGCATTGTTTGTGCAGATCTTGGTATAGAGTGGTGAAGGAGTCAACCGCCTACCCGAGCACATGACAAGATCGTCCTAACCAGAATTATATGGATGGGTTCTCAATCATCACAATGGGTTGATGAGACAGCTCGAGCGAGCTCAGAGGGATGAGGAAAAGAAATCGTTGTTGCTTGAGCTAGAGGCAACCCGAGCTCAAGTGCAATCAACTGAGGTCCAGGCCCAGTCTTCTGAAGCTCGAGCTCAACATTCTGAGGAGGAGAACAAGGGTCTCCAATCCAAGGTTAAGAGGTTACAAGGATAGGTGGAGAATTCTTGGTAGCTCTGGAAGGATAAGTTCCTGAAGTCTGAGGAGTTCAAGATCCTGTGTTCAGAAGGCCTTGGTCTACTTCGAGCATGGCTTCAACGGATGTCTGTCCCAGTTCAGGACTAATGGCTATTCTGAATATGAGCACCCAGCTCTGTTTCTTGACGTGGTGCAGACATTGGAGGATATGCCAGAGGATGGTGAGGTGGTTGAGGAGGACATCTCAGGCCCAGAGGCAGCTCCCCCATCTTGATGTTTGTTCCTAGGATATTTCTTTGCTTGCAACGAATTTAGATTAATGAAACCTATTTTTTGTTTAACTTCTGTTTGTTTCTCTAGCATTGACGTGAATGATCAGCTGATAAACATTTTCTTATAAATAACTAAGTCTGAAACGGAATAACTCATACATACGCATTTTTCAGAACCCTAGGATTGAAAACAATCACATTGAACCAGCTCAAGCCAAAAGCTATTAAGTGTGAGCGAAATCTTGAAACCGTTCAGGTTTCCTTACAAACATTGTAGTAAAAATTACCAAGTATGAGATAATGATATCCGAGTTGAACAAGTCATTGGAGCAGGTTAATCTTTTTACCCTCTATCAAGTAGCGCTTCTACCAGATGAGAGGTCTGACCTAGCTTTGTGTATTTAAGTAAGCAGTCGAGGATACTCTCCAGCCACATTTTTAATCGTCAAGCAAGTTGATTTAGGTTAGGTTGGCTACGCGAGCTGTTGCCAATAATAACGGCCTCGTCGTACCGAGCTGGTCGGTCTTTTGATCATACTTGGATAGAGCTGCTATCCGAGATGTTTTAAATAAGAAACGGACTTCTCGTGCAGAGAACATCGGGCTTATGGTACCAAGCTGGTCGGGCTTATAGATGCACTCAAGTAGGTCTACTGTGAGGAATTAGGATTTAAATTAGTGATTAATCGGATTTATTTGGGATTAGTCGCGTGAATTTTTAGGATTTTATGAGAGAAAATCCAATTCCAGTAGAATTCAGCAGTAGCGCGAGTTGATGAAGTCTAATCAGTCGTTGATGGCGTAGAAGAGATACGCTGTCGTTTCGTGAAAATCAGACGTCGCGCTAATGCAAGGAAATCAGGTGTAGCGCATTTCAGACATCTACTGTAGCGAGTGAATAATGCATAGTCGTTTTGCTATTCAGTAGTAGCGTTTGAAGAGGTATCTGCTGGCAGCAAGTTCGCGGGTGCGAGGATTAACGAGAACGCGACACGTGTTGGTCAACCTCTTAGTGTTGACTGCTGTTGTTGAAGTGCAAATCAGCAGTTGCGATTGTGAGGGATTGATTTATTCGAGCGACCAGCTGTTGGTTTGAGGAACCAGTCGCTGATGGTGAAGCGACGTCGTTTTGATAAGTTGAAACGCAGCGTTTTGGGTGCAACGCTTTTGATCAGCTGTTGGCAGCGAAGGTGACGTGTCCCTTACGTCGTCGTTTGAATTGTTTAGCGTGACCAGCTGTTGGTTGTTTCGAAAGGAATCTGTTATCAGTTGTTGGTGACCCGCGGCGTCGTTTTGATTAGTTGATGTGGCGTCGTTTTGGTGCGTGAAGAGTAATGCAACGACTGATGGTTGCTGCTGATTTCTGTTGAGAGCAAACGCTGGTTTCTGTTGTAAGATACCTACTATTTCGATGTCTGATGATTTTGTGAACAGCAGCTGTTGGATTTGGGAATATATATAGATAAGTGTTGATCGACACATAGAATTATTCTGAACCCGACATTCCTTATCTCCATAGTCAACCCTCGTTTTAGCTACTGTTCACCGTAACTCTTTTCCTGTCGATTGTCGCCGTTCTCCACCGTTGTTTTGAGCGATTTTGGTGGCGCTGGATTCCTGGTGAGTGGCTCTTCCGATTGTTACCCAATTGAGGCTGTAGAACGACCTTGGAGAGGGTCGCGAAGTTGCTGGTTTCTTCGTATAGGTGAACTCGATAGTTCTTCCGCTAGTTTCAGCCTCTGGGTAAGAATTTCCTGTCGTTCTAAGCTTAGTATGAACTGCTAGTACTTTGTTTAGAAGTAGAACCGGAGTTAGGTTCTTGGCCGTAGGAAATATTGTTGAGAAGTTCATATTTGAACTAGTCATGAGTTAATTATTGAGTTTCCTTAACAGATTTGAGGTTCTAGGTGCATCCTGCCGTGATCGCCGTAGCAGAAGGAAGCTGACTTGCTTCAGTTGTTTGTGTCGTGCCTTTGTAAATCTGTTGAGGTAGAAATCAATCGTTGAAGGTACGAATAGAGCAGATTTAACATCTTTGAGCGTGGACATGACTGTAATTGATGTTATGAAATCTGCTAATGTGATTCTGTGACTTTACGTGTTACAGTTTGTTGGATTGATTGAGTTTACATGCTGTCTTCACTATTGAATTGTATGCATTTTGAATTGGCTATTGATTGGCATACATGCATACATCTTGAGCCTGATTGACAGATTGATTGATGACCTGATTGAGAGTCATGTTGTGACTGGCCGACAGATGTGTCGTGCCTGAAAAGTCCAACGCTATCATCGGAGTGGTGACTATCGGATTCGAGTGTCTACCACCGAGCTGTGATGGGCTGACGGGCTCTAAAGATCACGGACCGATGATTTCCTCCGGTTGATACACTGTGCTGGTATAGAGGCTAATTGAGATGATTTGCCAGTTGATACACTGGTCTAGCTATCCGATCCTTGATAGCCCTCATGCATTTCATAGCATTGATTATCGCATGTTGCATGATTTGCTGTTTTGATAGCTCTTCGTACTGCGGCTTGACCTCGTATTTCTTTTCCTGCTTTTGTGTTGTTTGGTCTTTGTTACCCACTTGCAGGATCTTGAGGTAACCAAGCTGGACCGAGTGGAGTGCCAGTTGTTCGATCCCCGTTCCTTGAGTCCCAGTTTATTTTATGATATGTATTGAACCTGGGTTTACGTATTTTCAACCATTAATATCATTGTATACTAGTCCTCAACATCCTCACATTTACAAATGAGAATGAATGTTTTGTTCTTCTGTTCTCACATATTATGCTCAATTTTGTAGACATTGTGCTCGAATGTAGACTATTTATGCTCGAATTTCAGAATATTATACCCGAATTTGAAACCTTTGTGCTCGATTTTTATGACAACATGGGTTTATCGGTTTTTAAGAATTCCGGCGGTTCAGAGTTCTTTTGGAAGGTTTTGACTATAATTTTGGGTCGATATCTGTTCGCAGCGAGTTCCTGTAGCGAGTGCAAAACGTCGTCGTTTATATTAGTGGAGGCGACGTCGTATTAGTTTAGCGCTAGCGATCGCTGTGTGGGCGTTTAGTTCATCAGATATGATGACGTGGGTTACGCGACGTCGTATTGCCTTTGTATGGATCTGTTGTAGCATAGCGCTTTGATCAGATTTGCTGACGTGTGCGATATGACGTCGTTTTGATTAGCGCTCGTTGTGTTGCATTGCGGTTGCTGTTGTGAGCTCCGCACTGTTGAAGAATCTGTTGTGTGTATCAGTTTTGGAGTTTGCTGAATTTGTCGATGGACATTTCTTCAATCAGCTACGCACTGTTCACGTTGCTGTCGGCAGCTGCGATTCTTATGATAGTGCTGCAATCTTGTTCTGTAAAGAAACAACTAACGAGATCTCCCAAGAAATAGCATGTTGCTGCGTACAAGACATTTCGATCTCAAGATCACCCCGGGTTTCATTCGTCAAACCAAGGAGGATATGTCATCAGGCATGCCACGAAAAGATGAATGGCTACCTGAAACAACCCACAAATCGCCAAGCACAATTCGACACAAACGAAAGAAAAGGGGGAAGCAAAAATACGAGGGAAGCGGGGAAGAAATTGCCACAAATCGGCAGGGGGAGAACAAGGACAAATTAGGGAAGAAATCAGTGGGAGAAATCGGGAACAAATCGAGAAGAAATGGGGAAGAAACAGGCAGTATAGGGGAATACGTTGAAAAAGGAGAGAAATAAATTGTAGGGAGTCAGAAACAAGTTTGTATGTGTCTCAGGGACTGCAGAATAAGTTTTAGATAAATAGGGACTGAGAAGAAAGCCACTTTTCTGATCAGGGATTTATCACCAATTTACCCTTTCCAAATTAACAAGATTTATAATGAAATTTAACTATACGGAGAATAAAATTCTTTACAAAGACAAGTATGCATGAATAAAATAAAAATTACTTTTACAAATTTTTGACTTAGATAAATTTATAATCAATTTCACTATTAGTCATAGTGAGTGAACTAGTGAATTTCATTAGGGCTAATCATAAATAGAAAATGAATTCTAAGACATACTACTTTCAGAAACAAAATATATACGATCTGCATATATTGATCGGTAAACTCCAAATCAGTGGTAAAACATGAAGCGACAACAGAACGCCGTACAAAGTGCATGTACGAGTGTACGTACTGTTAGGTTTCATCGAGACATGTGACGTGAAAATAAGCCTAAAGAACTGGAAAATAATTAGGCTAAACATTTAATTTTCAAAATTATAATGTCTTTTTATGTCTACAGTTATGCTAAAAATTATAGTTATTAATTTCGGTACGACTTTTATGTCTTATATATGTAACAATGCCATATTGAACCTTGTGTATATATAAAGTAAAAGTTACCTTTAGGATCACCTTCCTCCCACATCACCACTTGTCCCCTTCACATCGCGCAAGATGCAAATGGTCAAATCGATGCAGACGCCGCCTAATATTCTTTCGTGGTATCATTTGACTATCAAGTTGCGTGGACACTTCGCACTTCTAAAACCTCTATAAATGCAGTCTCCTCAGAACCCAAGATCCGCATCCATATCATTTCTTGAATCATGTTGTCGCGATTTAAAATAGATCAAGTTTTTGACCTTGATGAAGCCTTGAGAATGCCGGAAGACTCCGCAGAGGAGTTACATGAACAGCACGAAGCAGAAGCAAGACCCAAGTCGTCTGCCGAGGTCCTGTTCGAGGAAATCCCGACGGTGGTGACCGGCGAAGGTCGCTGCGCCGTCTGCATGAGAGGGTTCAGGACAGGGGGTACGCAGGTCCGCTGTGGCCATGTTTTCCATGTAAATTGCATCGCCCAGTGGGTCTCGGTCAATAGCTGTTGCCCTTTGTGCCGGGCTCGTCTGTCTTCCTGAGGCTGATTTCAGGATCTCGCTCTTGTATTAATATAGGAATTGTCTTCTTTTTCTTCCCAAAAACAGTTTCTTGTATGTTCTTTTACCAAATTCGTTAATCAATTGATTTCTTACGGAACTTGTGAAGAGCCATGGAAACCTGTGCTAAGGTTGGATGAATGTGTGATAGAATCCTAAATTGTTACTTCGGATGATCATATTACGAAACCCACAATGATCTTATATTCTAACAAAAAAATACACTCTCTCGGGTTTGTTTGTTGTTTACTAGTAAAATCGGAGCTAGTTTTCAGGTGAATTGAACTGATAGTTATATTGTTAATATGGTATCAGCAGAGCTCCCACATCTATTTTCAGACCGTCGGTTTTGAGCGATCAATGTTCGGTCCTATATTCTGATTTTTTTCCTTTCTGTTATTGGGAAGTTCACCAGCCTTATGATCTACACGATTTGGGTGACGTTGCATGTCATTTTTCAACCAATACGCTGCTTCTTTTTAATTCAGACTGGGCTGAGTTTTCTGGCTACGTTTGGTTAGAATGATAAGCTTAGGATCGCTAAACAATCCCACTTTTGACTCATTGATTGCAAAAATTGAAGAATCCTCCGTTAGGTGATTAGATACTATTCCAGCTTCCTTGGATGGATTACTAATCCCTTCAAAATACAAGGTATTACTAATCCTCGTCTGTTGATTTGAATAAAACTGAGAAATATCCCACATTTACCCCCCCTTAACTACACAGATCTCTCGGTTCCTTGGTGGTCTCACATGTTAAGTTCAATAAAATTCAGATCTTGGTGGTCTCACAGCAAAAGGAAGCAAGGAAAGTAAAATTCAATCCAGGAAAGCACCAATCTTTCAAGATTTCAGAGAAAAACAGTGCAAATGTATTAAAACGATCCAATTGATAGAGAAGCTTTAATGCTTGCATATGGTGAAATGGGCATCTACGTTTAGGCTTCTATTGATGAAAAAGATAGCAAAGAGGAAAAAATCGAAAAAAAGATTATGATTCGTAGTAAGGACAAAAGGAAAAAGTTTGGAGATCGATACATACAAGTTTCGATACATTGTTAGTCGGATCTGTGCTTGGCATCAGCAGGTTGCTTGGTTGAGAACTCAGAAACTTTCTTTTTGATTCATAATCTTGGATTTGATGAAGATGATGATGGTTAAGTTCAATAAAATTCAGATCTTGGTGGTCTCACAGCAAAAGGAAGCAAGGAAAGTAAAATGCAATCCAGGAAAGCACCAATCTTTCAAGATTTCAGAGAAAAACAGTGCAAATGTATTAAAACGATCCAATTGATAGAGAAGCTTTAATGCTTGCATATGGTGAAATGGGCATCTACGTTTAGGCTTCTATTGATGAAAAAGATAGCAAAGAGGAAAAAATCGAAAAAAAGATTATGATTCGTAGTAAGGACAAAAGGAAAAAGTTTGGAGATCGATACATACAAGTTTCGATACATTGTTAGCGGATTTGTGCTTGGCATCATCAGATTGCTTGGTTGAGAACTCAGAAACTTTCTTTTTTGATTCAATAATCTTGGATTTTGATGAAGATGATGATGGCCCATCTCCTATTCCGGGCTTCCCTTTGATCAAATTGGTAGATTTTGTATCACTGGCCATGAAATCTGTTCTGAGTTTAATCCTCAATTCCTGTAAACCCCTTCTCTTTTATCACTGGCCATGAAATTTGGGGTTTTCCGTAGAAGACCTGGATTTTGAGCTGCAGTACTGGATGTGTGTTAAAGAGCTGTGATATACGTTTGCAAGGATATTTCAGAAGACCTGGATTTCTTGCCGGTGAGTCGCGAAACGATCCCATTTAAGATGCGAAGGACATTACGGTAATTTGTAACTCACCAATTTTGTAATCCATTTGTTAAAAATCGAACCAAACAAAAGCACATATATCTGATAAATTATTTATCCCACATTATTCTAAAATAATCATTCATACTAATCATTCGTTATCAATCACATCATACCTACCAAGCGGAGAGTGTATATATTAAATATACTTGGGCTTGAACCGGCCCATTGGACTTGGGTCAGGCCCAAGTCCCTATATGAACATTCGGTTCGTTTAATTCATTACGGTTTCATCATAACTCCGATCGACGATCAGATCGGACCGATCGACTCAGTTTCCAAAACTGAATATTATGATG
>KV011863.1:35286-50687 GCA_001598015.1 Dorcoceras hygrometricum
ATAATATAATTTATATTAAATATAAAGAAATATATATTATAAATAAATAAAAGAATGTGTTTATTTAATGCAGAATAATAACTTAATAGATAATGGGAACTAAAAAGATACCAAACAAATCAACGAGTCCAACTGGTTTAAAATTTTAGTTATAAGTCAAAAAATATTTAAAATAATATAATTTATATTAAATATAAAGAAATATATATTATAAATAAATAAAAGAATGTATTTATTTAATGCAGAATAATAACTTAATAGATAATGGGAACTAAAAAGATACCAAACAAATCAACGAGTCCAACTGGTTTATTATAAAGTTAACCGCCTGTAATTAGTCAAATATCGTGCAAGTGAGGTAACTCCCATAAAGAAAGCTAAATAAGAAAAACGTGTTAAATCTACTTAAAATCTTCTCCTTCGTGTCTCCTTCCTCCGCGCGGTGACTTGTCAATCCCTTTTCACATTGACGCCTCCTGAGAGAAGCGAAATGTCTCGTGGACACTCTGTTCATTTAATTTTGTATATATATTCATAAATAATTTGAAAAATTAAATTTAGAAAGTAAATTAAATGAACTAATCAAATGGTTGTAGAGATATAATTAATAAGTATCGATTGATAAAATACTATAAGAAGTAATATTAGATATGAAAACTAGACTGCTTAATAGGTACTATTTTAGTATAATTAATTATTTTGCTGACACAGATCATGTTGCGTGGACTCCAAAGGACCAAAACCTCTATAAATTCAGAAGATGTCCCGGCCAGAACCCAAATCTCATATCCATCATTTCTTGAATCCCATTTACCCCACAAGGTGCCGAATCATGTTGCCGCAGTCTGAAATAGATCTCGCTTTTGACCTCGATGAAGCCTTGACCATGCCGGAGAACTCACCCACAGCGGAGCTAAATGATCAGCAGGAAGCCGAAGCAAGACCCAAGTCGGCCGCGGCAGACATCCTGTTCGTTGAGATGCCGACGTTGGTGGCCAGCGAAGGTCATTGCGCTGTCTGCATGAGAGGGTTCAGGGTAGGCGGAGCAGGGGTAACGGAGGTACCCTGTGGCCATGTTTTCCATGTAAACTGCATCACGCAGTGGGTTTTAGTCAATAACTCTTGCCCCTTGTGCCGGGCCCGCCTGTCTTCCTGAGGCTGACTTGAATTTCTTGTTTGGTTTTTTTCACTAAAGCAGTTGATTATACGTTTACATGATATATGAAGGGTTTACATCTGTAATCGAATGCTTGCTTAAGTTAAGTATAGGGATCATCACGTTTTTTGTTATTATATTTTTCATCTGGACTCTCTGGGATCAAAGTTGAGGTAAAATTCTGATATTGGTAACGTTGAGAAAAATATATTAATTAGATATCATATGGCTCGTCATGCATGAGTCATGTTCCACTCTACAAATTGGTGAAATATACGCAATTTGTATACAAATATATTCCTAATTATTTTTCATTTTATAGATTTTATAATAATTTTAATGTAAGACATGATTACTTAATTTATGAATCAATAGTCTATATTTTATAAGACTAAAGTTAGTCATCGCCAGATCTTAAGTAGTCTCCATCTACACATGTTCTCTATATTTTCATATAAAGCTCTTGTATAAAGATACAAAATTAGTAATAACTTAGTTGATTCGAACACCTTTGAAAATTTAAATTTTGTAATGTAATTTTTTCTTTACCTCTCATTAAATGAATAATTTAAATAAATAAAATAGGTAAATTAATCGGGTAGACTAGTCAAAGGGTACTATTGAATATAGAAACTAGGGTATATAATTGAGACGGATAAAAAAGATAGTAAGGCTAATGTATAGGAATGAGGGAGTATTAGTTTCTTATAAATTTGGTCCTAAGACAATATATGGTGCAAATATGTATATATATATCTATATATATTAGATATGACCTCATTGAAGGACCTCAAAAATATCCTAAAATAATCAAATAGAAGCCATATCTGATTCTGCTAAGTGCTAATGGAATGCATGCACCATATATTGTCTCAGGACCAAACTTATGAATCTAACCAGTTTCATTCAATGTAGTGTGAATTTGACGATAAACATAACATAGGAATCTGCACTTTTTTGTGTGTGCGTAAAATTAAATATTCTTGATTTGTTCAACTCCTTTTAGGTGGAAAATACATGTACGCGGGCTTTGCTAAATCGTGGAATTCATTATGAACTTATTTCCCAACCTTCACTAATTTGACAATTTTTTCGGATGAATACGAGACGATCTCTAATCCACTGCACGATCTTATGCGGGTTTGTTCAATGGTGAAAAAATTAATGACTTTTAAATACTTTTGTGGATTTTAGAAATCTTCAACCATAACTTTTATAAACCATGAAAGTCTTATGGTATTAAAAAATGACTTTTATAAATTCCATGAAAATCTTGTGATATCAATATTTTCTTTTAAAAAATCTCTAAAAATTTATAGATATTCAAAAGTTTATATTGACTTTTACCAACTCTACGGAAGTCATTGATCTACACATGTTAATGCATAAATTATAATAATAGATGTCAAAAAATTCTTTGGCTAATAGGGGTGTATTCATTATGGAGATTTAATGATTTTTTCTAAGTAATTAAATTTATGGACTTAGATAGATTTCTATTGACTTCCATAAAATTCCACGGAGTTGTAACAGATTTTCATAGACTCCTTCGGGTCCTCGAGATGACACACCTTAGGAAATTGAATGGAAAAATGTACGTCAGACGACCTCCGATCGCAGATGAGGAGCTCTGTCCTCGGGATATGAGCAGGTTAGAGCAAAGTTGAGTGTATTTCTTTTAGTGACCTACACCCACAAACACTGGTCAGAGGGCGTTGGGAGTTATCACGACGAAGTCCCTCCGATACTTAAGTCAGCTCGACGGACATAGAAAATAGATATATTCACCGAGAATCTCTATGTTTACAGAGAGTTTGTGAAGAATTTGTGAATGAATGTAAGGCAAAGCACACCTGGGTATTTAAGAGGGGCTGACGAATTAATGTGAGCAGTACGTCCGGTATGTCATGTGATCGGTTGGGACCTGCGTTTCATTATGATTATCGGGTGTTGTGAGACACTTTTTCGATCCTCTATATCCCGAGCTCCCGACGTGTTGTTCAGCGCGATCTTCGTTCCTCGGGTCACGACGTATTTATGAATGGTATCACAGGGTATCCTAAACCACCTAGTCAGGCCGCATCCGATCTAAACTCCTAGAATCACTCAAAAACAGCACGTAGTCGCTCCATTAATTGTTCCTTCTTATAGCAAATCTTATATACTGCTAGACTCTGACATATTCTGATAATTTGTCGAAAAGCACAACTCTACACACTTTCTGTCAATTCATAGCCTCAAAAATTTTTTTAGATCTGCTCTTGTTCTGATTTGATTCATTCGATCTCTACCATGATGTTCTGTTCTGATGAAATTCCTAAAATGAACTACTCTTCACTTCGACCTTGATCTGATATGAACTGCTATATCATTCTGTTCTTGAACTAATATAATCCAATCTGATCTGAAATTAGCGGATCTTCAAAACAAAACTGAGTTGTCATTACTCAGCCTATTTTTGATTTGTTACGTTAACATTACTCATGATCTGATCTGCTAATTTCCCCGAGTTTGTTCAACAAATATTCTGTCAAGTCGTAGCCTTGAAATATGTACTGATCTGATTTATATGAAGCTCTATATTGATTTGCTAAAAGTCTTAATCTGAACTATTCTTCAAACCTGATCTGATCTGTTCTTTCGATCTAGTCTGCTCTTCTGTTCTAAAACCTAAAATTAAGTTGACTTTACTCAACATGTTCTAAGTTGACATTATTTAGTTTATACATGATCTTCGGCCTGAGCTGATCTGCTAACATTCGAGCTGATTTTTATTTCACCAAAACTTAGAATATTTTCTCACATGAATTAGAAGCCAAGAGTTTATTCATAAAAACATTTTTGAACACCCGGTTAGTTATTATTGGACCAGAAAAAAATTACTTAATATAATATGGACAATAAATTTGGAACAATGAAGAAATTAGGAATACATCTATAAGTAAGGGATTGTGTTTTTGTAATATGGAAAAGTTCGTATATAATTGTTTGCCTTTACGTTGTGATATGCTAATCATGGGAAATAATCATAAGTTGATTATTAATACAAAGGAAACGTTGAAAAAAAAAAAACATTTCAACACCAAAGATTTGGGTTTGTGTGATATTTATACTAGGGATCAAAATCTCTAGGACACCAAATGATATTATATTATCACAAACCATTATATTGAAAAGATACTTGAACGATTCAGTACTTTGGTGAGTCATCCTGCTAGAACATCGATGGACTTGGGTGTTCACTTAGCAAAGAATCGGGAAAAACTTGTCTCTCAACTTGACTATGCAAAGGGTAATATGGAGTTTAATGTTTCTAACAAATTGTACTCGCGCAGACCTTGCACACACCGTAAACAAATTGAGTAGGTTCACAAGAAATCAAAGTAAAGACCACTAGAAAGCCTTAACAAGAGTTCTTGGATATTTAAGGTATACATGGTTAACATATACGAAATATCCAGCAGTATTAGAAGGATATGGTGATGCTAATTGGATATATGACACAAAAGACTTTAAATTCACTAGTGGATACGTGTTCACTATAGGTGGATGAGCAGTGTCTTAGAAATCATCTAAGCAAATGTGTATAGCTCGATCAACGATAGAATCAGAGTTTATTGCTTTAGATAAAGCCGGGGAAGAAGCCGAGTGGCTATAAACTTCCTTGAAGATATTCCTTGTTGGAATAAGCCAGTGCCTTCTATTGCAGTGCCTTCTATTGTCGTTCATTGTGAAAGTCAATCAGCAATAGGAAGAGCACAAAGTAGTATGTACAATTGTAAGTCTCGACATATTCGTCGAAGACACAATACTATTATGCAATTGATATCTAATGGGGTTATTTAGGTTGACTACATAAGATCAAAGGAAAACCTAGCGGATCCGTTTACTAAAGATATATATAGAGATCAAATGTACAAATTGATGAAAGGAATGGAATTAAAACCCACAAAATAAAATATCTATAACGGTAATTAAACATTAAGAATTGGAGATCCCAAGACCTTGGTTCAAAGGGACAACTAAATTATAAATATTAGTTTGAACACTTGGAACCCGTAAAGTCTCATTCCTATAAAATCCAAGTAAGACATACCTATAACATGTGGTGAGGTGAAGCTTGCTTTTAATGATTCCTATACCTAAAAGGTAGGGTATGACAGGATACCTTCGATAGGAGATCACCTATATAAGTGAGAAATGATGGCCACCTCAAATCGAAAAACACTTATGAATCTAAGATATGGTCCAAGATAATGGACACAACGTGAGAACAAAATATGTTAGAGTTATTATTGTGTAAATATCATTTTCTTGATTTACACAAACGATTGGCTAGTTCAAGACATTACGTCGCTACCTAACTAGTAAATCCGATTGTATGTTACTAAGGAAAGTTCAAGGTCAAAGGCTACCTATCCTGATGCAATAATAATTCGTAAAAAGAACTTTCAAACGAGTCTGTACACGTGAGTTGGTTTCATTCATGTGGGGGATTGTTGGGTAATTAAGAGTGAATGAACACAATGAAGGTTTGCAACCATTCATGAAAAGTTGCACCACTACATAAAGGGTTACATTCATTTGTGAAAGTTGCACACATTCATGAATGGTTATACTCATCCACGAAAGGTTGCACTTGTTAATGAATGGTTACATTCGTTCACAAAAGTTTATACATGTTCAAGTGTGCACCTATAAATAAGACCCTCCATTTAAAATCATGAGTACACTTTGCTCTAGAAACATTGTATACATAATTCATTGCATCTTCCTCCTCTTCCTTCGTTGTTACTTGAAAGTTCAGCATATGTTTGTTCGCTGATATACCGAGCTTGGTGTGCTACTTCCTCTGCATTCGAAGTCGTTGTATCTTGGAGACAATTGTCGCAAACGTAGAGCACTATTATACAGGCAACTTTGTCTTGCGGAAAAAGGATCGTTTCTTGCCTCGACTTACTACAGTTCAGCATATGTTTGTTCGCTGATATACCGAGCTTGGTGTGCTACTTCCTCTGCATTCGAAGTCGTTGTATCTTGGAGACAATTGTCGCAAACGTAGAGCACTATTATACAGGCAACTTTGTCTTGCGGAAAAAGGATCGTTTCTTGCCTCGACTTACTACATTCCCTTTGTGCACCGGAGTTCAGACACACAACATATATAACATGCCGATCCCCAAAGCATATCTCCACAATATTTCAGTAGAGAATATGCTTCATACGAGAATCGAATCCGCGAAGCCGGATAGGAGAATCTCACGTCACCCCAGGTCTTACCAACTCATCTGTATCCCTGGGAGCTAAAATCGTATTTTTTTCTATTGTATAATGTTTGTTAAAAACCTAACTATTAACTTTTAAAAAACAATTATTGTTAGTGTGAAGATCTCGATGTTATTTATTGATCGGCATTTACAGTATCAAGAAGTGGTTTCGAAGCAGTTTTAACCTTATATTCTTGTCCTTTTTGGATGGAGATTTATTGCTTCACTCGTATTCTGATCCGCTTAATTTTAATAAAGGGTAGCCATGAATCATTATCATTCGTCCTTATATGTGTGTGTTTTTATTCCACCTTGAAGTATTGCAAATGCAACAGCCGGCTTGGTCTGCAAATGCTACTTGTGTTTTATAATTTATCAAATATAGACATTGTTATATGTCTGATCTTCGATGCACAACAGAATGTTGTAAGTCGAGGTAAAGAACGATCCTCTTTCCGCAAGACAAAGTTGCCCGTATAATAGCGCTCATGTTTGTGGTAATTGTCTCCAAGATAAAATGATTTCAAATACAGAGAAAGTGGCACACCATAAGATATCGTGGTCATACATATATTGAATTTGGAAACTATAATAAAAAGAGAGTTTTCTGGAGTAAAAAATTCCTAGTATTCGTGTTTTGTTGTGAAGCTGCCGTGAAATAATACAGACACTCCAAACAACATTGGCAAGAGTGTTGCTCAAGTTGTTTTTATTTGAAGTTGTTGTCGGTGTTTGAAAACATTTATTTTGTTCATCTCGAGTTTTGAACGACTTTTGCTTCCTTGATGTTTTAAGGGTGTTTTTTTTACTTTCACTAGTTTTTCGATTTTATTTCTGAAACACGGTTATTTTCTAAGAAAACTTTTAATCTAAGACATTACACAAGTATACATATGCATGATAAATTGTTTGTTTATTTAATATTATTATTATGCTTGTTTATTTCTGATACATTATTGTTGTAAACATCGTGTCTAACAGTTTACAAAAAAAATTGACATTTGATATACACAACATGCACTTGATTTAAATAAGGCAAAAATAGTTCATACTTCGTTTCTTGGAGGTACGTTGGCGCAAACTAATCCAACATCATGTTCGCTCAGATCTATGATGGATGAATATGTTGCATCGGAAAAATGGATTTAGAAGAGGTGAATTAACTCTTTAAAATTTCTTGAAAAATTGATTCGTTAAAATCAGTCGAATTATCAGCTGAGCTTACGTCTCTCTCCTAGTTGATTTCGAGAGTTAAAATTTTTGTGCGAAAAACAGCTCAGTTCATATGTGAACTTAAAAGTCTAAGCTTCTATATCCCCCTTCTTCAAAGATGGAAGGTCTTTCACTATAAAACTTTGATTTGATTACACGCTTTAATCAAACCTACTCAGCTAGTTGAGCTGAATTGCTAGCATTCTCGTACTTTATAGAGTATGCTATGTTAGTTTACAAGAAGCACTCTAGCTATTGATTATATATAATCTTAAGCCTAAGCTAATTAAGCTATGTTAAATAACTACACACTTGGTATACTAATAGAGAGTTTTAAACAAAGAGGATTAGAAATCTTTGAACACTTTGATAGAGATTTATATAATAATAATAAATTCGAATGATACTATTAGTCGCTGAATTCTTGCACCTTCATACTTGAACATTTAATGCAGTCTGTATACTCCATACTTATGTAATAAAAGCTCATCTTTTTAAGCTTGACGAAGCAACCTTCGTACTCACATTTCTGTCATGATTCTATTTGTTATCTTACTTTTTCAACTACTATTAATCATTTTTAAAATTTAGATATCCTAAAAATACTTGTACTCAACTGATCCGTTCTCTTTGCCGCGCTATTATGTTCCATAACATGAGCTGAAATGTCCAAGTTGTTCCAGATGGGAACTAATCTGTTATGCTATTGAACACTGCACTTATTTCTCGAACTATTTTGTTCCAGTTTAACTCAGCTGGTCTTAGTTCAATTGATTATTTTATCAAAAACCGCTTAGATATTATTGACTAGAATTGATTAAGTCCGAACTGATTATTCAAAACTTAGTGTAAATTTTTATTTTTAACAAATATCCTTTTGACACCTATTTTCCTAAGAAATACAAAAGTAGAAACCTCAAATATGTACTGTTTAAGAGAAATTGAACATTTACCTAATGTTACCGGGCCGTGTGCCAATTGAGTCATCAGCAATGGATGTGGACATTAATGGGCCAATCCATTTTGAACTCAAACGGGTCTTGGATTATTCATTTGCATGGTTGGCAAACCCGGTCCAGAATTTTCAGGTTAGATTTGATTTGATGACTTTCCATGTTTTTCACCATATATATTTGGTTAATATATATATATCGAGGACCAAATTGTTGGATCACAAGAATTTTTATATACTTTTTGGTAACGAGGTTATCCGTTGCTGCTAACTGTGATTGTGCATTGGATAGGTTCCAGGACTCAGTACTCAGTAGAGAGAACGAAAAATTTTAAATTTTGATTATTTTATTCAAAATTTGCAGGGTACAAGAGAGATATAATTGTATATATTAAAAGATATGTCTCAAGAAGCTCACAAAGTTCGAACATTTCAAACCAAACTTGCACATGATGGCTTTAATTTGAACCACATTCCAACAAAATATTAGAACTTTTTACTTAACAACAAATATATCTAATTCGACTTTCTTTCAATCTGGTTTCGGAACCGGGGTAGTCTTGTGTAAGTATAGCATTTAGTATTAATACCCATAATCAAATCTATTCATTTGGTATTTTACTTATTAGGCATTATATAATTTCGTTATAATTCTTATATGATATTATTGTAATTTATTTTATGGCATCAAGCATACGATATATAAAAATATATGTAGGTTTTGGTTTAAATAAAAAAGCTTAGATCATAGGTGGTCGACTACTCGACTGACATGTTTTCAGCATTATTATATTAGATTTGGGTCAATCTCAATTGACTTGTCCCGCTGATTTTCTACACTAGAACAAATTCTCGATTCTACATTGTATTTTGTGCTTTTTTAAAGCCATCTTGTCTCATACAATTGATTAAAAAAAAAAGAAGAAAAAGAAAAATTGCAGCCATGTCAGGAAAATCAAGGACGCAGCTTCCACGATCGGCCAACGTTTCAGCTCTGAACTGCATCGATCTCTCTAGCCCCGACACTCAATCCTCCGTTTCACTCCTCAAACAGGCAAAATCTCTAGCTCGAAATTATGTTATTTCAGTGTTTCACACAATTTTTTAGTCACCTGATGTATATATAATCCTTTCAGACGTCAAATGAGCAAAAACAGTGATGGGTTTTATCAGAAGACTTGCGTTTGTAGTGAAGTTCCCGTCTTTTTGTTTTTTAATCACTGCATAACAACGATCACTGTTTTCACTCGCTCGTTTTGCTCTACCTTCTGTTCGCATAATGTGTTTCTGTTGTTCTTTACTTAACTGGACGGGATCAATGGGTGATCAAGAAGGCCCATGGTCTAGGTTGGTGACCTCCATTGCACTTGGGAGGTCGGCCCAAGTGGTAGCGCCTACGTCATAAGTTGTGTTTCTGTTGTTCTTCGGAGTATGGTTTCGTTTGGCGAGTAAGAGTGATCTGGGAGGATGGTAATTGGTCTTTGAATTGATTTTGTTATAGTCATCGTCTTGTTATTGGTGGAAAATCATGCAATAAGCAATCATTATATTTATCAGTCTTCATAGTTTATAGATTATTTTGGTTTTAAACGTGAACAAAAAACGTGCCACGTGGCTTGATTTTCGTAGAAGGTGTTTATGGATTATTTCTCATTTCCTGTTAATGTCGGAGAAATGTTATATGAGATGATTTGCGTTCGTAGTTTATATGTGAAATGGGGTTGATTAACCTTGAGGCTCTTTTTGTTTCACTTTATGGACACACGTGTTCGTTTAATTGTTTTCATAGAGATTGTGTTTTGAACTGTCGTTCGTTTAAAAAGCCAGTCTTGTTTTCTCTTGTATATCGAAATTCGATTATGTATCCTCACAAAATACCTTGTAAACGAAGTTTAGGCATGCTTAGATACTGGGTTCTTCTATGTTATCAATCATGGAATTGACAATGCATTGATGGAGGAGATTATCTTGCAAAGCAAAAGATTTTTTGATCAGCCCTTGGATGAAAAGATGAAGCTTTTAAGGAATGAAAAGAATCGAGGCTATACTCCTGTTTTTGATGAACATTTGGATCCTGTCAATCAGATACATGGTTTGTTTTATACCCTATGTCTCTTGCATTTTTTAGGTTATGATATTTTTTTATAATATACATCAAGGAAGGGGCCCTTTAGAGAATCATTGTGATTTATTTTATGGCTCTTTTGGTTTTCAAAAATATCATTTCCTATATGATATTAGTTTATTAATAGTTTGATTGTCTAGCTTTGGTCTAAATTATTTCCTAAATTCACATCAGTTCATGTAATCATGGTATTCATACTAAATTTCTTATGTTACTGTTTAATTTCTTGATGTGTTTTTAAGTATCTTAGATGATCTATTAATTATTTTAATATTATCATACTTTAAAATGTCAAACTCTCTCTAACTATGTCTAATAGATGACATCTTAGTCTAAGTCTTTGTTCCTGATGTTTTATGTTTCGAATTTGGCAAATATGTGGAAATATGGAAACACTATCTCCTATTTATAGAAGATTGTTAGTATATCTGGAAATATGGAAACACAATCTCCTATTTGTAGAAAGATTGTTAATATAGATTTTGTTCCTTACGAGTATAGTTATTTTAGGTTAGATAATATTCTAGTGGTAGAATTAGCTCTAAGTATCTTGTATATATAGGGGATCTCTATATTGTTTGTGTGTGGAATAAACATAACATTTTTTCCAGCAACTAGTTATTCTCTTTTCCCTTCCACCTAAATTGTCTACATGGTATCAAAGCTATAAGGTTTAACAACACCACAGAATCTGTGAACAGCCGCCGAAGACAAACCAACCATGTCGGGGTTGAGGGACGAGAAAAGCGTAGACGCTTCCACTCAGGTTATGGGCCAGAAGCTCCCTGAAGTGTATACAGTAAGCCCTACTGGGCTCGACCACCCGTCGTTCAATATTACGATTCACAAATTGAATGGTAAAAATTTCTTAGAATGGGCGCAGTCCATCAAATTAATCATTGAAGGTAAAGGCAGACTTGGGTACTTAGCAGGAGATACCCGAGAACCAGAGAAGGATGACTTAAGGTGGAGTTCGTGGACATCAGAAAACTCGATGGTTATGGCATGGCTAATAAACTCCATGGAACCATCAACTGAAAGAACGTATCTATTTCTACCCACCGCTAAGGACGTATGGGACGCTGTGAGGGAGACGTACTCTGACTTGGAGAATTCTTCACAGATATTCGAGCTCAAAACTAGGCTGTGGAACTCCAAATAGGGAGAGAAGAGCGTGATTGAGTACTACAATGAGATGCGCGCGTGACAACGTTAAATATCATAAGCGCATGGAGAATGGTCAGGTCTTTGTATTCCTTGCTGGACTAAACCGGGAAGTCGATGAGGTTTGTGGCAAACTTCTGGGGAGGATGCCTCTACCATCTCTAAGTGAAGTATTTGCTGAAGTAAGGAGAGAAGAAGGCAGACGTCGAGTCATGTTAAAGGACAAGTCCTCAACTGTACTAGAAGTTTCAGCCTTGATATCCGGAAATCCTGTCGCAGAAGTGCCTGCTTTGGTGTCTCACAATTTTGGCAAGTTCGCCACCCATCAGTCTCGACCAGGTCCGAAAGGGGAAGGAGTCCAATGCGAGTACTGCAGCAAGCCGAATCACACAAAAGGAAACCTGATGGGACTTGCATGGCAAACCACCGAATTGGAAGTCAAGATTTCCGAAGCAAAAAGGTCGGGAATCTAGAGCCCATCAGTCTGGTGTCGAGGAAGAAGCTGGGGTCTTCTCAGGGACGCCTACTTTCAGTAAAGAACAACTTGGCCAACTGTATAAGCTTTTTCAATCTCCACAGTTCACTAAGCCCGCGCTGTCACATCCTCCAGTTCCGTCGCTCAACAAGGTTCTTCTTTGCAGCCTATGGCCTTCCATGTTTCTCCCACTGATATTCCATTGATTGTTGACTCTGGGGCTACGGATCACATGACTGGATCCTTTGGTGTGTATTCTTCTTACACTCCGTGTGCAGGGAACAAGAAAATTCGAATTGCTGATGGTTCTCTATCCCCCATTGCTGGAACGGGATCCATCGCTATTTCCAAAACCTTGAATCTACACGATGTTCTTCATGTTACTAACTTTTCCTGTAATCTATTGTCCGTTAGTAAACTCACGACCGATCTTAAATGTTGTGTTACGTTTTCCCCTCATCTGTGTCAATTTTAGGATTAGCCTCGGGGATGATGATTGGCAGTGCTAGGGAGGACGGAGGACTCTACTACTTTGAAGCACATCCCTCACATAGACAAGCCCAGCAATCCAGCATCGAGCCACACTCATGTACGGAGGATATTATGTTAGTGCATCGTAGGCTAGGACATCCAAGCTTGTCATATTTAAAACTGATTTCCATTTTTATTCAAGAATAAAAGTATTGTTGAACTGTCATGTGATGTGTGTCAGTATGCCAAACACCATAGAACATCATTCCGAGTCAGTCATATAAAGCCTCTGCCCCGTTTGTTCTTGTTCATAGTGCTGTGGAATTCTAAACAGGGTAGAGAAGAACGTGATTGAGTACTACAATGAGATGCACGCATTATGGCAGGAACTGGACTTATGTTATGATGATGACTGGGAGTGCAAGAATGACAGCGTCAAATATCATAAGCGCATGGAGAATGATCAGGTCTTTGTATTCCTTGCTGGACTAAACCGGAAGTCGATGAGGTTCGTGGCAAACTTCTGGGGAGGATGCCTCTGTCATCTCTAAGTGAAGTATTTGCTGAAGTAAGGAGAGAAGAAGGCAGACGTCGAGTCATGTTAAAGGACAAGTCCTCGACTATACTAGAAGTTTCAGCCTTGATATCCGGAAATCCTGTCACAGAAGTGCCTGCTTTGGTGTCTCGCAATTTTGTCAAGTTCGCCACCCATCAGTCTCGACCAGGTCCGAAAGGGGAAGGAGTCCAATGCGAGTACTGCAGCAAGCCGAATCACACAAAGGAAACCTGATGGGACTTGCATGGCAAACCACCGAATTGGAAGTCAATATTTCCGAAGCAAAAAGGTCGGGAATCTAGAGCCCATCAGTCTGGTGTCGAGGAAGAAGCTGGGGTCTTCTACTCTTCTCAGGGATGCCTACTTTCAGTAAAGAACAACTTGGCCAACTGTATAAGCTTTATCAATCTCCACAGTTCACTAAGCCCGCGCCTGTCACATCCTCCAGTTCCGTCGCTCAACAAGGTTCTTCTTTGCAGCCTATGGCCTTCCATGTTTTTTCCCCTGATATTCCATGGATTGTTGACTCTGGGCTACGGATCACATGACTGGATCCTCTGGTGTGTTTTCTTCTTACACTTCGTGTGCAGGTAACAAGAAAATTCGAATTGCTGATGGTTCTTTATCCCCCATTGCTGGAACGGGATCCATCGCTATTTCCAAAACCTTGAATCTACACGATGTTCTTCATGTTCCTAACCTTTCCTGTAATCTATTGTCCGTTAGTAAACTGACGACCGATCTTAAATGTTGTGTTACGTTTTTCCCTCATCTGTGTCAATTTTAGGATTTAGCCTCGGGGATGATGATTGGCAGTGCTAGGGAGGACGGAGGACTCTACTACTTTGAAGCACATCCCTCACATAGACAAGCCCAGCAATCCAGCATCGAGCCACACTCATGTACGGAGGATATTATGTTAGTGCATCGTAGGCTATGACATCCAAGCTTGTCATATTTAAAACTGATTTACATTTTTATTCAAGAATAAAAGTATTGTTGAACTGTCATCTGATGTGTGTCAGTATGCCAAACACCATAGAACATCATTTCCGAGTCAGTCATATAAAGCCTCTGCCCCGTTTGTTCTTGTTCATACTGAAGTCTGGGGACCGTTCAAAATTCCTACCAATTCTGGAAAAAAATGGTTTGTCACATTCATAGATGATCACACTCGTATGTCCTGGGTATACTTATTGGGTGAGAAATCTGAAATTGATACAATATTAAAAAATTTCCTCTCTATGGTTCAGACTCGGTTTCAAAAAATAATTAAAGTGCTTCGCAGCGATAATGGGAAAGAATACTTTAATCATATTCTCGGGGATTTCCTTCAAACACAGGGATGTGTTCGAACCCCCCAACAAAATGGAGTAGCCGAACAAAAAAATCGGCATCTCCTTGAGGTGGCAAGGTCTCTTATGTTCACTATTGGAGTGTCTAAGTACCTATGGGGTGAAGCTGTTCTCACTGCCACATATCTTATTAATAGAATGCCATCTAGGGTCCTCAACTTGTCTCCTACAGGATTGTTTTCCTATGTCACATTTAACATCTGATTTACCTCTTAGGGTGTTTCGCTGTACAGCTTTTGTTCACATTCTGATCGAGATAAATTGGATCCCCGAGCCTTAAAGTGTGTGTTTGTCGGCTATACTCCTACACAGAAGAGGTATAAGTGCTTTGACCCTCACACTAGGCTTTTTTTTTGTGAGAATGGACGTCACGTTCTTTGAATCCCAAGCCTATTTCACTCCTCTTCAGGGGGAGAGCTTGCTTGAAGACTCGTTTCCGGGCTTTGTACCTCATCATCAGCGTCAATCTACTGGAATAGATGTTAGCATGAGCATTGAACCCACAACACTAGAGCTAGAGTCAGTTCAAAAGAAACCTGAAAAACAGTTTGATCACGTCTATGTGAGAAGAAAACTCAATGGAAGGAAGACCTCATGACTCCACACATTCATGAATCAAACCCGAGAGGCGAACCTGACATTACAGCCACTCCACGTCAAGGTAATGA
>KV011863.1:54176-85452 GCA_001598015.1 Dorcoceras hygrometricum
GAGGAAATGAAGGCTTTAGAAAAAGAACCAGACTTGGGAGCTAATGTCTCTACCAAAGAACAAAACAACAGTGGGCTGTAAATGGGTGTTCAACGTGAAGCTTAATGCTGATGGATCACTGGAGAGGTACAAGGCCAGGCTAGTGGCCTGAGGATTCACTCAAACCTATGGAATTGATTATCAAGAAACTTTCGCTCCAGTGGCAAAAGTGAATACCGTAAGAATTCTACTCTCTACAGCTGCAAACCTCGAATGGCCCCTGCATCAATCGGATGTAAAGAATGTCTTCCTCAATGGGGAATTGGAAGAGGAAGTGTATATGGATGCTCCTACCGGATTCGAAGATCAATTTAGAGGAAAAGTGTGTAAGCTGAGAAAATCTCTCTACGAATTGAAGCAGTCGCCTCGCACATGGTTTGAGAAATTCTCTAAATCAGTCGAACATCAAGGCTACACCAAAGGACAATCCGACCACACTATGTTTGTAAAATGGTCTGAGATTGGAAAAGTAGCAGTTTTGATCGTATATATTGACGAAATAATCTTGTCAGGAAATGATGAAGAAGAAATTTGCGGACTGAAGAAGTGTCTGGCGTCAGAATTTGAGGTCAAAGAATTAGGCCCTTGCGTTATTTCCTGGGAATGGAAGTGGCAAGATCGGAGAAAGGAATCTATGTGTCACAGAGGAAGTACATACTCGACTTACTTGAGGAAACGGGAATGTCAGGATGCAGACCTAGCGACACACCGATCGATCCCAACCTGAGATTGGGAAGTATAACTCAAGGTACTCCTGTGGATATGGGGAGGTATCAACGGCTTGTAGGGAAGTTAATTTATTTTGCTCATTACACGACCTGATATTGCGTTTGCCGTAAGCATGGCGAGTAAAAAATGGTTGTCACATTCATAGATGATCACACTCGTATGTCCTGGGTATACTTATTGGGTGAGAAATCTGAAATTGATACAATATTAAAAAATTTCCTCTCTATGGTTCAGACTCGGTTTCAAAAAATAATTAAAGTGCTTCGCAGCGATAATGGGAAAGAATACTTTAATCATATTCTCGGGGATTTCCTTCAAACACAGGGATGTGTTCGAACCCCCCAACAAAATGGAGTAGCCGAACAAAAAAATCGGCATCTCCTTGAGGTGGCAAGGTCTCTTATGTTCACTATTGGAGTGTCTAAGTACCTATGGGGTGAAGCTGTTCTCACTGCCACATATCTTATTAATAGAATGCCATCTAGGGTCCTCAACTTGTCTCCTACAGGATTGTTTTCCTATGTCACATTTAACATCTGATTTACCTCTTAGGGTGTTTCGCTGTACAGCTTTTGTTCACATTCTGATCGAGATAAATTGGATCCCCGAGCCTTAAAGTGTGTGTTTGTCGGCTATACTCCTACACAGAAGAGGTATAAGTGCTTTGACCCTCACACTAGGCTTTTTTTTTGTGAGAATGGACGTCACGTTCTTTGAATCCCAAGCCTATTTCACTCCTCTTCAGGGGGAGAGCTTGCTTGAAGACTCGTTTCCGGGCTTTGTACCTCATCATCAGCGTCAATCTACTGGAATCGATGTTACCATGAGCCTTGAACCCACAACACCAGAGCTAGAGTCAGTTCAAAAAAATCTGAAAAACAGTTTGATCATGTCTATGTGAGAAGGAAAACTCAAAGGAAGGAAGACCTCATGACTCCGCACGTTCATGAATCAAACTCGAGAGGCGAACCTGACATTACAGCCACTCCACGTCAAGGTAATGAATCTGATGTGTCTCAGACAACATTGAGACTCACATACCACACGATATTCCCATTGCACTGAGGAAAGACACTAGATCTTGCACACAACATCCGTTATCTAGCCACATGTCATATCAAAAATATTTCTGAATCATACTCTAGCTTTATATCCCAATTACACTGTGTGGAGATTCCTAAGTCTATACAGGAGGCCTTAGCTGTTCCGCATTGGAAGGCAACTGTCTTGAGGAAATGAAGGCTTTGAAAAAGAACCAGACTTGGGAGCTAATGTCTCTACCAAAGAACAAAACAACAGTGGGCTGTAAATGGGTGTTCAACGTGAAGCTTAATGCTGATGGATCACTGGAGAGGTACAAGGCCAGGCTAGTGGCCTGAGGATTCACTCAAACCTATGGAATTGATTATCAAGAAACTTTCGCTCCAGTGGCAAAAGTGAATACCGTAAGAATTCTACTCTCTACAGCTGCAAACCTCGAATGGCCCCTGCATCAATCGGATGTAAAGAATGTCTTCCTCAATGGGGAATTGGAAGAGGAAGTGTATATGGATGCTCCTACCGGATTCGAAGATCAATTTAGAGGAAAAGTGTGTAAGCTGAGAAAATCTCTCTACGAATTGAAGCAGTCGCCTCGCACATGGTTTGAGAAATTCTCTAAATCAGTCGAACATCAAGGCTACACCAAAGGACAATCCGACCACACTATGTTTGTAAAATGGTCTGAGATTGGAAAAGTAGCAGTTTTGATCGTATATATTGACGAAATAATCTTGTCAGGAAATGATGAAGAAGAAATTTGCGGACTGAAGAAGTGTCTGGCGTCAGAATTTGAGGTCAAAGAATTAGGCCCTTGCGTTATTTCCTGGGAATGGAAGTGGCAAGATCGGAGAAAGGAATCTATGTGTCACAGAGGAAGTACATACTCGACTTACTTGAGGAAACGGGAATGTCAGGATGCAGACCTAGCGACACACCGATCGATCCCAACCTGAGATTGGGAAGTATAACTCAAGGTACTCCTGTGGATATGGGGAGGTATCAACGGCTTGTAGGGAAGTTAATTTATTTCGCTCATACACGACCTGATATTGCGTTTGCCGTAAGCATGGCGAGTCAATTCATGCATTCGCCATATGAAGAGCATTTGGACGTTTACAAGATCTTGAGGTACCTAAAGAACACCCCTGGAAAAGGACTATTGTTCAAAAGGTCCAGCCAGAGGAATATAGAGGGCCTCACAGATGCTGATTGGGCTGGATCAATTGTCGACAGAAGATCAACATAAGGATATTGTATTTTCTATGGGGAAACCTAGTCACCTGGAGAAGTAAAAAGCAGAGTGTTGTGGCCAGAAGTAGTGCTGAAGCTGAGTTAAGGGCTACGGCAAATGGAGTATGTGAACTACTATGGGTGAAGAAAGTTCTTGAAGAACTGAAGTTAGAAGTTAAGGTTCTGATGAGACTGTTTTGTGATAATAAGTCGGCTATTAGTATTGCGAACAATCTAGTACAACATGACAGAACTAAACGCATTGAGATTGATCTACACTTTATCAAGGAAAAGCTGGAAAGTGGAGCAATATGCATGCCGTATGTTACCACGGAGCAACAGATTGCTGATGGCTTTACTAAAGGCCACTTCTGACCTAAATTTGAAGACTTCACAAGCAAGTTGGGCATGATGGATATCTTTGCACCAACTTGAGGGGGAGTGTGGAAATATGGAAACGCAATCTCCTATTTATAGAAGATTTTTAGTATATCTGGAATATGGAAACACAATCTCCTATTTGTAGAAAGATTGTTAATATAGATTTTGTTCCTCATGTGTATAGTTATTTTAGGTTAGGTAATATTCTAGTGGTAGAATTAGCTCTAAGTATCTTATATATATAGGGGATCTCTATATTGTTTGTGTGTGGAGTAAACATAACGTTTTTTCCAGCAACTAGTTATTTCTTTTCGCTTCCACCTAAATTGTCTACAAAATATATCAAATCTTTTAACTACAATTAGTTTTGTGGTAATAATTTGTTTACTTTGATAGTTTTTTACTTTAATGTTAAATTCCTTTTATATAGCACTTCTATATGAATCTTAATATCATGTACCTTGATTATTTCTCATGTTTTGACAAGCAATTATTTAAGCCACATGTATTATGTGTGCATCTTAAACTAGCATAAGTGAACTGGTAGATCGGTGTCTCTGTCCAATAATTCATGGTCATTACTAGAAGATAATGGGATGTTGAATATGAAAATCTAAATGCAAACAGCTGCCGAATGTTGGGCTGACCATAATATCGAGGATTTTGCTTGTCGTTCTTGATTTTTCCTGGGGCCTAAAATTGGTGTGGATTAGCCGCCTTTAGCTACAATGTTCTGGAACATCTTTCTCACACCTCTTAAAAAAAATCTGCAGTTTAATGGTTTTATTTTATGCATGATAAGAGGTAGCTGAATGACTGCTATTCCATTGGTCACAACCATCTGGAATTTTTTGTGGTTCATGTTTTTAATTGGGTTTGTATTATATTGTCAATACCTCTTGCAGGAGACTATAAAGAGGGATATTACATTGGCATTGAATTGTCTGATGATGATCCTGATGCACAGAAACCATTCTACGGGCCGAACATCTGGCCGAGTACAGGTAATTTTTTTGTAAGAATGACCTTTTCATAACAACCGGTTCATTGTCGAATGTTGAAGTACATTATGGTAACATTTGCATGTTGTCAAAGTAATTTACAAACCATCCATGAACACTGTTTAAGCACATCATAGGAACAACAATAATTTCAGCTAATAGGAGATACAAACGACTGGAAGTGAATTAGAAAAACAGGATAACGTAGTTTGATCAATCATTTTTCTCTCTTACAGACATCTTGCCTGCATGGAGGGAAACTATGGAGATGTATCATCATAAGGCACTGTTAGTCTCACATGTCCTAATTTTTTTTGATAAGCATTATTTTACCATATAACACCTCCATGCGATTCCAATAAGCTGAATCTCGTGGAGGCTTGATAATATATTTATTGTCCATCTCTGCATGTTCTAGAATTTTTTTTTGATTTTTTCTTATCTCTGTAAATAGAGGGTATTGCTGGAATAAAACATTAGAAAACCAGATGATACCTTCAAACAAAAGCAATTGGATAATGGCCTCTAGTGGTTTCATGGTTAGAAGTTATTGATAATGTAGTTTGATGTCACTACATGGCAGTGGCACCTGAATTATTAGCATATGTAAAACGATCTCACATTTGTGCCTTATTTGAGTATGCTTCATTCCATATTTAAGCACATAATTAGTATTTTGTTTTGTGTCATTACTTGACGTACAATCTATGAGCCTGCAACTTATTAATATTTTCTGTGTGATAGCTCTTATTCTGTCACGAGGAAGATTCATTCCTTATGTGCAATGTATTTCAAATGCTCTAAATTCTGGATAATGTAAACTGTCTTTATGACACGAAAAAAAATTTTAGCATGATTTTTAGTGCTAAGTCTTATAGATTGTACAATTAAGAAAAAATAACGCTTTTTTCTGAAATAACCATGTGATAATTAAACAGGTACAATTTAGTCCTATGATCTTGCATTTAAATTATAAAGGCACAATATAGTTTAATGATTCTCATGAAGTTCTCTGAATTTCTGGATATTCTTCCTTTCTTTTGTGTTGCTGTCGATACAAGTATTGTTTCTCCTCCTTTTACATATATATAGTTATATTTTTAAAAAATCGTCTTTCCTCCTTTCAATTCACCAATCCTTTCAGACTGTATTCCATCTGATCAATTTTCTTTTCTTCTTATCGCCTTTTATATTTACTTGTCCATAGTGAAGTAGCAAAAGCTGTTTCACGGTTGATCGCCCGTGCACTTGGTTTAAAATTCGACTTTTTTGACCAAACTGAAATTCTTGGAAAACCCATTGCAGTCTTGCGTCTGCTACATTATTCAGGTGATGGTGAATTGAAATATTCAATGAACAGAGGTATATTTTCTTGATCGACACTGTTTATTTTTTTTTATGTGCTTCAGATCAAATTTCTGAGCCTGCAAAAGGAATATTTGGAGCTGGGGCACATACTGATTTTGGTTTGATTACCCTTTTGGCTACGGATGATGTCGTTGGTCTTCAGGTATGGTTTGAGACAAAAACTTTAAAACACTGTTTCATTAATTTTTCCGCAAATTTGTTCGTGAAGCTTGTAATAAACACAGATATGTAAAGACAAGGATGCTAATCCTCAGATATGGGAATATGTCCCTCCATTAAAAGGGTAGCTTCACTTTCTGTTTGTATCTTTCGAAGAAGAATTTTCTGTTCCATATGTCAGTGGCATTCTAGTCAATTATTGTCCATGCATCTGAAATACGTTGTCACCTAAATTTTATTTTACCTGGAAATATTATGTGATTTTCATGTTGAAACATGATGGAAAGACATCATCACTTTCATTATTCACAATTCTCGTGTAACTGGAGCAGTACCAAAATGTCATCGCTGGCATTGGATTGACAATTGCAAATGATTATTGGCGTAAAAGTCTTGTAATTGAACAAGTTGTGCATGTATTTTGACCTATGTAGATGCATTGATGAATTTTGCTGTCTGAACTCCAAATGCATATATAGATGTGTGCCAATTTAGCAATGATTCATTCTCAATATTTTACTGCTCGTAGTTGTTTTCCAGGGCATTTATTGTAAATCTTGGCGATATGCTGGAACGATGGAGCAACTGCACTTTCAGGTAATGTGCAAGTGCTAGAAGTATTTTCTGTTAGCAGTGTTTTATTCCCTGCTTTGGAGCTGACATTTGCTTAGAGTGCCGGTCCCTTATCTAGTACTTGAGTGCAAAATATTGGTCATGTTTCGTAATGTCACAATACAAGTTTTCGTAATGCCTGCAAGCACAAGGTTATTGTTTGATCTGATTCTTTGATTTGGGTCAGCAATGAATACCTGTGTGCCCTATTTCGTAATCCAATCAACTGTTCTGACTTTTGGACTCCACGTGCTTATTTACTAACCAATATACAGTATGTGATATTAATGTATTGTGCACCTTGATTTTTTTATTCGCAATTCATATGTTTTGAATGCATTGCAAGTCCAAGTTTGTTTAGTCTTATCCACAGAATTTCCTCTGACTTACCTATTTGGGAAGTGTATGGATACTTTGCATATGGAATTGCTATATTATAAAAGTGTTTGCTTTTATTTCTCTGCACAGGTCTACCTTACACCGCGTAGTATGTACTGGTCAAGAAAGATATTCTGTAAGGCTATCCAAAGTTTTTGAAACTTCTCTTCCTGTACTGTTTTGGGAGTTTCAATTTGTCATATACTCTTTTACTCTTTATTTCTGCATGATTGTTTGTTATTGCTGTCGGTTCGTCACTGACTGTCCATAAAACTCAGCAAAGGTGATGAAAATTCATGTACCTACCCCAGCAACGGGTGTGATAAGCGTCAATATATTTTTTCTTGGCTAGACCGGGTGATAGTGCAGAACTTGTTGTCTGCAATAAACAAGGAATATTGTACCTATTCTAGCCATGAATGAGCCGTTGATGTAATTTTTTTCAGAGTAGGTCATGAGTTAAAGTGGATTTACAACTATTCATTGTGTGATTGAAACACAAACCCTTTAAATTTAGAGTACATTAGAATGTTCTCAAGTTTTCGGTTGATCTGTCTGCCGTAGTTAGATACCACACAGAGTTGAAATAATGTGAGCTAGGTTACTCTTTTGTAATGAAAAATATGGCTACTTTGAAGAGCCCGAATGTGTGAGTTAAATTTCAAATTCTGGTGATATTTCACTATGAATTTGACTGGGTATTATCAATGTTTGTTCTGCATCCACACTAATGCTTGGTTATTCGGTACGGCAAGACAGGATCGTAACAATCATAGTTAACGTTCTTTACAGATAGCTTACTTTGTTGAACCTAATCACGATTGCATTGTAGAATGCCTGCCAACATGCCAATCAGAGAAGAATCCTCCAATGTGGGTACATGCCATCTTTCTTATAGATGATTCTGACAGCGCTACCCGTTTTGCCAAACTTTTTTTCCCCTGGCATACTAAATTTCTAGATTTTTACGGGAGAATGGTCAGTTTGGTCCTTTAAGTTCTCTTGCTTGTTTATCCTCTAACTTATCAAAACTGTGTTTTAATTATATTTTGTTGGTTTTAGTCTTATTTTCCAGAGCAGTGATGTGGCACCGGAAAATACTCATGTGACGCTAGAAATTGCTGGCATGACATTGAAAGATTGATTTGTTCACCAGTGCTGATGGGCAGCAGACACATAATCAATTTTTTAATGCCATGTTGCATTTCCTAAATGTCAACAACGCTTTTCGATGCTCACCACTCCGTTGAAATAGGACTGAAAACGAACAACTCAAAGTACAGGACTCAAACTCAACTTTGTTAAGTTAGAAGATCAATAAAGCAAAACTGATAACCTCGAGTACTAAATCAGACCATTCCCCCCAACCCCGCCCCCTTGTTTTATACAATATAACATGATGGTTTTTTAGATTTCCTCCTATCAAATGCCAAGATTACCTACAGAGGAGGTACCAAGATACTCATGCTGACTTGAACTCCTACCAAGTTTCTAAATGAGGCTACTTGTGTGGAAGGTGATGCCACCTCAGGAATTTCAATATGCATCAACCGTGCACGTGTTTATCTAGTAAGACGCATTGATTTATGTAATCAAATCATACCAAATGATAGAATCTTCAGTGTGCTTGTGCAGGGAAGTCAAAGTTAACGGGCTTTGGCATTCTAAGTATATAGCATGAAAATTATTCACGTTACTGAAAGCAGCGTCGTGTCCTTCAGTCACCCTCGACTGTAAAACTGCATACACTGCCTTCCACTGTTTGATTTTTCTTGTTAATGCTCAATAGATGATGCTCTTGCTTCTTCTTTTCAGTCGGGGTAGAGGTTTGTATAATTACGTATCGAACCTGATCTGTGACTAGCTCACATTTTAGATGGCCACAAGTCATTAGCTACTTTTGACTGAATTAGGGGTGTTAATTCGGGTGGGTTGGGTGGGTTCGGGTCGGGTTGGGGTGAAAAGTAAAAAAAAAATTCTCAATCCGAACCCAACCCGAACCCGAATCAACCCGAAATGGCTCAACCCGAACCTGATTTTTTCGGGTGGGTTCGGGTTGGGTTATCGGGTTGGGTCCAAATTTGACACCCCTAGACTGAATCCTAATAGTCACAGTAAGAATGATGCACAAGTTCTCCGAAAATCTCGCAACAATCACGCTTAACCGGATTTATCCACATCCTTGGGGCTTGGAGGCACACTGTGTCAATAACCCTACTTGTGAAATTTGAAATAAAGTACATCAAATTGTTCGAAATATCGTCCATGATGATTTATCACCCAACTAGTGTCTCCATATTTTTGGGGCATATTAGAGCTTGCTAGTTAATTTATCGGAAGTAAATTACATCACCAACTTCAGATATACAAATCTTTTGGGCGCCACTGACATATAATGTATGGCTGGATAAGAATTATTCGGCAATGAATAGAGCCTATCAAGGAGAGAATGAAGGGTGCAAGAACAAAAATAATTCAATGCCCCCTTTTAATGTGAGAGAGACTTTTATTTAATAATGGGAAATTATGGCCACAAATTATTTCAACTTAGTATTTATTAGTCATTCTTGTTGGTTAGTTGTTTGTTTGTTAGAAAGATAACCTATTAAAGGGTTAACTCTAGAGATATCTTAGCCAATATAGGTTTTAAATCGAGGGATATGCGTGGGTAGGCACGAACCTGAGGAAGAGGACTTATATAGCAGGTCGATCGTCGGAGCGTACCTTCACAATATTTCAGTGGGAAATATGCTTCACATGAAAATCGAACCAGTGAAGTCTCATGTCGCTCCAACTCGTCTATACCTCCGGATGCTAGTTAGTTGTTTCTTTGCTCTAGCTGTTCTGTATTGGTATGGAATTCAAATCAAAGCGCATTCATTCTGTTTTATATACGACAAATTCCATTCTGTATTAAATATATTGTGGGGAGGATTTGCTTCAATTTCGTGATAACTGGAAGTTGCTTCGCATTAGACTGGCTCTGAACAACTCCACTCGGCGTAGAAATTGAAAGGGGAAAAAAATGATGAATACTTCTCATAGAAAAACATTTTCCAACCGAGAAGGAAAATGAAAGTGCATTAAGCATATGATAACATACATGTTTCTAAGGTTTTTCTGTTTTTAAATGTGATCGAGTTTTTTATTTTCCAAAGACGAACTATCTAAATTTGTCATATGGATGAAATTATGATTGAATCTAAGGTTCAATGGATCTTGGGGTCTCGAACTTGTCAGCACAACGACAGAAGGCACAAATTAAACTACCCTCAAGTGTCTAAATTTTAACAATTTTTATTATTCATTGTAATAATTTAATGATACTATGACTCCAAATATATCTCAAGCTCGTGATATATCTCTAACGTACTAGAGACATGAGGACCCAATCAATGTATGCACATCGGCGCTGGCGTCATGTGATGTGAAATGCAATTTCATCGTTCCTTTATTTAAACTAATTGTAGAAGTCAAAGTTATCTGTTCAGTCCAGCGGTAAGTGACGTCAGATGTATTTCATCCGGATCATCCCATTTATCATACTTAGGAGAGATTTGGTTTCAAATCCCGGTTCGAACATGAGGAGTATGTCATGCTAACATGTCGTGGATGATCCACATCTCAGGGTCAGACGTCGATGAGCATATTGAACTATCTATGTGGCTGAGAGCCCTCACAATCTAGACATAACGACATATTTATCAGGGACATACTCTACTACTGAGCTAATAGCCCGTCGTTCGAGCCTTCGACTGGGCCTTAATTATGAAATGATACTATAATCATGAGAAATGGGAGATCGTGAGTTATTTCCCTCACACTAACAAATAATAGGGATTTCATTGAGTCGGATTCAGCGCTGAGTTGATTAGATTCGAGACTCGGTCTAGTAAAATTATAAGAGATTTGTTTGGTCACAACCTGGTGTAACTTGTTTCAAAATGGAAAGGCCGGATCATAATAATGATCCAAATTATCCTTGCGGGTAGAAAAATCAATACATGAAAATTATCTGTTCAGTCCAGCGGTAAGTGAAGTCAGATGTATCTCGTCAGGATTGTCCCATTTATCCTACTTACGTGAGATTTGGTTTCAAATCCCGGTTCGAACATTAGGAATACGTCGTGCTAACATGTCGTGTCAGGGTCAGGCGCCGATGAGCATATTGAACTATCTATGTGACTGAGAGTCCTCACAGTCTAGACATAATGACATAATTATCAGGGACATACTCTACTACTGAGCTAATAGTCCGTCATGCGAGCCTTCTGCTGGGCCTTAATTATGATACTATAATCATGAGAAATGGGAGATCGTGAGTTATTTCCCTTGCACTAACAAATAATAGGGATTTCATTGAGTCGGATTCAGCGCTGAGTTGATTAGATTCAAGACTCGGTCTAGTAAAATTATAAGAGATTTGTTTGGTCACAACCTGGTTTAACTTGTTTCAAAATGGACAGGCCGGATCATAATAATGATCCAAATTATCCTTGCGGGTAGAAAAATCAATACACGTTATATAGTCTATGCCCACTTACCCTTATCCAAATTCACTCTCAATGAGTCGGGTTGGATATCCATCCTATCTGGACCCATATCAGTTTACCCTTAATTCCATATGTCGTGCATGAAAAGTGACGTCTCAACCACTTTGAGGACTGGAAACACGTTGAATCACGAGTTCGAGTGGCCTTATTTGTAGTAATCAATTATTGCTACCCTATATTTGCAGAGCCAGCCGGCCTCCTTCAATCTCAAATAATAGATAATCCAAACTATATATGCATAGCATTTCTGTCCAAGAAACAGTAACATATTAGAGAATAAAAAAATTAAGGGCCTAAATCTGTTCACATGAATTAATAAAAAGAATGATCTTACAACTATATTGAGTTTAAATTGATATTTACTATATATAAAGGTATACCTTGAATAGGGTAGTTTGTATTCACCACCCTGTCATCTATGTATTTGGCACTCTATAATTTTTACACATGAAGTCAGTGACAAATGCATGAAGCGTAGGAGTCAATGCATATAACTCATGAAAATATGCAATGTGTAAATAAATATATATATATATATATATATATAGTGATAACTTAGTTAAACTATCTACTACTTTCCAATTCAATGTTATACATGACTTATCTTAAGTTAATCTATATACTCTTTCATGCATTTATATTAATCTAACTGTATGATATAGTCTATATCTTGATAATTACCTAAATTTTGATTCTACAATACAAAGCATTCCTTTTAGAGAAAATTTAGCAATGACAGTTATCTCGTTTGCATGAAAATCGTGGTAAAAAATAATGATAAAAGTTGTCTTACAAGGACCACAATTACCCTGGAAGAAGATGTTGAAAGAACAGTGGAGAAATGAATTGATTAAATTACAATATTTTTTGAGCTACGGATCTATCGATCCCATTTGTGATATGGTGATGGAGTTTCCGAAGCAGCTATTCTCTTCTGGTTCTTCAAATCCCTGTAGAACTTCTTGATGAACGCCTCCGCATCCTTGTCCACCTGGTGGTGTTTGTCTGCATCTTTCAGCTGGGCCGGCAGCGACTCCGCCGCCATGCAGGTCCCGCGGACGGATGCCGGGGCCGGAGATGCCTCGGGACTGTCGTCGTAGTCGTTCAGGATCTCGAAAACCTTCTGCACGACTTGCGCCGGTTTGATGGTGGTGGTGGTGGTGGTGATTCCTGCGCTTTGAGCTGTTGCACGATTTGTCGCAGACGGGGGTGTTGCTGCAGCTGAACTCGTACTCCCGCGGCGAGATGAATGACATGCGGGAGTCGTCTGACCGGCAGGTGAGGGCGGCGATGTAGCCGCGGCGGTTGTGCAGGTCGATGAGCTTGTTGATGGCCTTGGTCGCCAGTCTGCCTTGGCTAAGGAGCATGTGGAAGTCCAGCATTAGCTTGCTCTTGCACACGCCTTTTCTCATCATGTAGACCATTATTTTCAGCATGTTCCAATATTTCTTGCCTATTTCCTTTGGCCTTTTTCCTATTTCCACCATTTTTTGTTTGGAGAGCTAGAGGAGTGGAGTCGAGCTACTCATGGGAGAGATATATATCGGGAGGAACTTTTATTTTTTAGTTGGTTTGAGTGTTGAAAGTAAAAAATGAAAGGGATTATTTATATAAAGACGATTGAACCACAAGGAATCAAGTGTAGACAATAATGTACTTATCAAGGCCAATTCAAGGCCCTATCACACCCCACTCAACCACATGCACGGGTAGTGGTTTAAAATGTAAAGCTAGAGGTTAACTGTTGGGACTTGTTTCTGTTAGGTCATGCTATACCAAATTTATTATAATTGTCTTTACTCATCAAGACAAGCGAGGACGTTTCTAGAGGTGGGCTGGACCGTGCTTCAGCCCAATCTAGCCAAGCACTTATAGGTATAATATATATATATATATACATACGACTGTGTTTTTGTTTATCACTTGAAGTCTAGTCTGACCCAACTCTTATAGTTATATTATGTATATGTGTATATTTATGTATATATATATATATATATTATAAAAGATTGGACTTTTGTTTATCATAACCCCAAACTAAAAATCCTAGTTTCGCACGTGACGAGTGGTGTAAAGAAATGGAACTAGTACTTTACAAGCAAATATTTGATTTGTATAATTAACACATGATTATGTACTAAATAAATTAATATATTTTAAACATTTTCAGCTTTGTGTGAATGAATACCTTGCTGAAATGGTCAAATAGTATTTCAAGTAGAATCAAAGTCGGCTCTAGTTCAAACCAAATTTCGATCGATGATATTAAATTTCCAAGCTATAGATAGAGATCGAATTCTGGCCTTTAACTTTTTTTTCTTAATACTTCTCTATTTGTGTAAACTACTGAGCTCAAAGAGTCAAATTACTCTAACTTAATTGCCATATCTCATAATTGTCTTCTTTCACAAATCTGCATTACATGACTATTTATTACAAACCATCTGTTGACATGAATTGGTATCATAATAAAATATTATCTAGATTCTCCCCTCAGAAACCAACATGAACTTCCTTATCATATGGGCATTCAAGATGTGTTTTGGAAAAAATACTATTTTATGATAAGATAACAAACATTCTATTCTAGATATATCATAATGTCGCATCGTAATATATTATAAAAATACATCTCCTTGAATATAAATATATATGTGTGAGTGTGAGTACATTGAGTAGGGAATTATTGAATGAGACGGTAGATTAATTTGCGAGCATTTATATCCACAAGATTAAATGAAAGTTTTATAAGAGGGGAAATTTCCGGGACACGAATTGGGACTGTCTACTCATCTCTCTCAGTATTAATGAACTCTGAAATGGACAATGCGTAAGCCGAGGGGTCCCTGCTATTATTTAGTCTGGTCCTGAAATTAATTCCATGCATTTATTTATATAATATGCCCTTACGTGACATAAATAATTCTTATTTAATTTGTTGCCTTTGTCTTTCACATTCTTTCGGTGGTTAGATGATAAATCAGACATTAACTACGGTCTACGAGGGATGCTGTTTTTTTAGGTCGAAATATTTTAACTACGAATGAATTTCGAGTGACTTTCATTTTGTGTGTATTTGAAATCCACTATAACTATTAACGAAAATTCTTAACTTAAGCAAAATTTCAATGATCAGTTCATTATTTTAGAAATACTGCAAGAATACAAGATCAGCTAGATGAATGGTTTTAAAATTTTTTTGAAAAAAACCTCAAACCGAAAATAGTTTCTGTAAAAAAAAAAAGAAATAGAAAAGATAATTATCCACCCTGACTTCGAAGTCCACCAAGGACGAATATGTTTGGTTGGGCTAAAAAAGGACTTCAACCAGGCCCAGTCTATAAGACCAATCTTTAACATGTGATCATATTCTATTCTCCCTCAAAGCTATCTTTTTTATCACCTTTTTCAACTTTAACATCAAGATAATGCGATGGAATGCTCATCATTAATCAATGACTGTAATAAATTTCGAGACTCGAATCGAACTCCGGTCATAGGATTTCATTATGAACCATCAGGCAAGCTATAGGCAGGAATCTTGGCCAGTTTTCTCTGCTTCATAATTTCCCTCATCCGCTCCACTTCTTCCCACATACAATGGCTGGCATAAATATTGGACAAAGCCACAAATACCCCGTCGTTGTCTGACTCCAACTCCACCAAATGTGTACTCACCCATTCCCCCATCTGCACATCTCCATGCTTTTCACACGCGCCCATCAAACTCCCCCATATCACGACATTGGCTTTCATCGGCATCTGCTCCACCATAGACCTGGCCTCGCCGAGCAGCCCTGCACGGCCGAGCAAATCCACCATGCACCCATAGTGGGGTAAGGAAGGCCGAATCCCGTAAATCTTCATCATTATGTCGAAATAATGTTTCCCCTGTTGGACCAATCCCCCATGCACACAAGCACTCAAAACTCCAACAAAAGTGACGTGATTCGGCCGAATGCCAGCTTCTGTCATACGTTGGAAACACTCAAGGGCATCACTTACATGCCCATGCGTAGAATAGCCAACAATTAGAGAAGTCCACGAGGACACATTCTTCTCCTCCATCTCACCGAATACCACACGAGCCAAGTCCATTCGGCCACATTTTCCATACATATCTACAAGGGAATTCATCATAAGAAGGTCAGTTTTTACTAGATCTTTTATCTGAAACACAAATTTGTGCAACTGTTGAGCTAAATTCAAGTCACCAAGATTACCACAGGCCGAAGTGACACTAACCATAGTCACATCATCGGGCATGAACCCACTTTTTGTCATTTCCACAAACATCTGTATGGCATCCTTTGCACGCCCGCCCTGCGATAACCCTCCCACGATAGCATTCCAAGAACCCAGTTTCCTGTCAGAATTATTCACAAACAAGTTGCGGGCATCTCCAAATTCACCCGCCTTACAATACACACTTATCAACCCGCTCTCACAGTACATGTCAGTCTCCAGCCCAAACTTCACAGCTATCCCATGCACTTGCCTCGCTAAGTCAAAATCCAAACTCTGGCTCGCCGCTTTCAAAACGATAGGCAGTGAAAATTGATCAGGCGTGAGTCCAGCGCGACACATCATTACGTAAACATGTACTGATTCTGCGTATTTTTCGAATCTCCCATAGGTTCTACTGATGTTGTTATAATGGAACGAAGCCGGGTGCAATTCTATAAAGTGGGAGCGAATCACATGGCCAAAAACCTGGCAAAGTTGTTTGGGATTGGTAGAATTTGATACAAGGAGCGCAATTTCGTTGGCATGGTGAATTGGTTGGCGAGACGGGTGGGTGGCAGTATGGTTTTGAATATCCTCCTCTGGCGAACTGCGAACCGCTACACTGTGATTCAGATTGCTAAAAGGTAGGCTTTGAGTTCGTGAATGTTTGAGGGAAATTTTCTTGAAGGACTTCATGCATTTTATTACTTGGGAGTGGAGAGCTTGGGATTGTAATGTAACAGAAATTATTAAAAAGCAACGAGAAAAACATTGGAGCAGAATATACGGTAATAGTGGAATGATACATTTCATACTATATAACTACTAAAAATATATACATTTAAAGAACAAACATGTAATTTAACAAACCGACAAATATGTTATTACCAATTAAAAACGGTGTATTTATTATGGAGTTCTAATGATTTTTTGAGTAATGAAATTTTATGGATTTGATAAATTTCTATTGAATTCTATATAATTCCACGGAGATATAACAGATTTTCATAAACTTCTATAAATTTAACTTCGTGGATTTATATAAATACTTATAGGCTTCTCCATCATGTTCAATAGATTTTATATATGAAACATAAATTATAAAATAAAAATTATTATATTGAGATTTCTCAACAGTTTTGGACAGAAGATGTGAACGATGCATGCTATACTCAGAACAGATCGATGATTAATAATAACGTAGGAAATACACCTTATGAGATCTGTAATGTCAAAGACCTGACATATCATATTTTAAAGTTTTCGGTTGTAGATAATACGTTCACAATAACAGTAAAATGCATTTAGTGCTTGTTGATATTGATGTCTTTCTTGGCTACTCAACTGTCGTAGAGCTTATACGTGTTGCCTTTGACGAATCCAATTTAGTTCGAATTTTGCTACATCTATTCATGAATTAAGTAATAGATTAGATGCTATTCATATAGTTGAATCTAGTGATGACGAGATACATATTAGAAGACCAACTGAGAACATTGCTATTAATCCAGTGGAAGAGACTCAAGCTGATCTAGCAGGCAAAGTCCAAGCTGATCCAATAGAGGACCTTCACGAAGATCCAATAGTCGATGTAGGAGCAAATCCATCAGACGAGTATCAAGCTGATGCACAAGGCAAACCAGATCAGATAAACTCAGATCCCCTTGGACCTAGTTTCCGATGGAACAGAAATCATCCACCTGACTGGTCAACGATAACCCTTCTGCACCACTTAAGATGCGAGACCAGATAATGGATGAATATTTTAATTCTGCATTCATATATCATATTGAACCTAAGAATGTAGAAGAAGTCTTAGCTGACCCAAGATGCATAGGTGTAATGCAGGAAGAACTAAGTCAATCTGAAAGAAGTAAGGTTTGGAGATTAGTTCCTAGACCGAAAGATCAGATCGTGATAGGTACTAAATGGGCTTTAGGAAGAAACTAAATGAGAATGGAGCAGTAGTTAGAAATAATGCAAGATTGGTTGCTCGAGGTTATAGGCAAGAAGACGATTTAGATTTTTATGAAACATTTGCTCAATAGCCAGATTAGAGGCAATTAGGATTTTACTTGCATATGTTATATTTAAAAATTTTTTTAAAGTCTTTAAAATGAATGTGAATAGTGCATTCTTGAAGCATTTTATCTGAGGAAATGTATGTTGCACAACTTCCTGACTTCATAGATCATACTAAACAGGTTATGTCTATAAACTGGATAAGGCTTTATATGATCTGAAATAAGCACCAAGAGCTTGGTATACTTTATCCAAATTATTAATTGATCACAACTTTATAATCGGAACAGTAGACAAGACTCTGTTCAAGTTTACTGAAAATGATAATGTTTTGCTTGTTCAAATATATGTGGATGACATTATTTTTTCCTCAACTAATCCTAAACTATGTGAAAAGGTTTCTAAACTAATGGTGTCGATCCATAGCAATATCTACAGTTGAGGCAGAGTACTTGACAGCTGGAAGATGCTGTGTTCAGAATTTGTGGATCCAACAACAGCTTAGAGACTATTGTGTTGATGCTGCTGAAACACCCATCTTCTACGACAACACAAGTGTGATGACAATCACTCAAAACCCTGTACTGCATTCAAGAACCAAGCACATTGACATAAGACATCACTTTAGAAGAGATCATTACTGAAAAAGAACATTTGGTTGGATCACGAATCAACAACAAGTTGCTGATATCTTCACCAAGCCTCTGTCAGACGCTAATTTTTTTTACTTTATAAATATTTTAGGTCTCTTACATATGTCTTAGTTATGCACGCACTGATTTAGGGGGAACTCTTTTATTCAAACAGATAAGAACAAAGTCTGCTGAATGTGTTCGTGCTGATCTGACTCAGCTTAGACACATATACAGTAAGATATTATCACAGTATTTGAATAGCAGTTTATTAAATGAAATAGTAACGCTTGAAAGGTTGCGATTTTATCGCCTTTTAAAATCTTTTTGAATCATACAGTTACGACTTTTTGAATTTAAATGGCATTCATTCGCAGAACGCCCTGTGTGATGTAACTTATTTTCACCATTCACACATATTTATGTATTGCTACAATCTGTATTCTTCTTTACTTTTTCATATTCTCTCGAGGACACAAGACACAGAGCATTCTCACTTTAAGCTTTCGTAAATCAACCAGTTCTATGACTACAAATGGCATCATTCGCTTTCAACGCTCTGCATGTCAACTTTGAATCAGTTCTCTGGATGCTTGATGAGGGAATGATTTGGATGTTTCACACTTTTGAGTCATCTGGACCCAGAGGTTTCTAGGGAGTTTCAGGTCTATCTCTGAGGAAGCTCTCATTCAGTATTTCCAAGGCCCCTCAATTATCAATGGTGCAGTTGTGAGCACCATGTATGGAACAGAAGTGGTTATCACCCAATAGATGTTTGCATATGAGTTTGAATTGCCATCTGAAGGAACTACCAGTTTATCTGGTCTACCAACCAAGGTTGTCGAACAGATTAAGGTCATCTTTTCTCTATATGTGGCTCCTTTCAAGACTCACAGTAAAAATATTGAGATGAACATGGAATATAGGCTCCTGAACGACATTGTGCAAAGTCTTTGACTACAAAGGTCGGGGGCCTTTGATGAAGTGATGTCGGAGAGCTTTGACGTGATGATGGTGATCAGCACCGGGATTAAGGTATACTGGGCTAGTGTTCTTTTTGGAGTATTGACTGCTATGATAGCTACTCCGGCTCGACAATTTTAGGGATACGCTGTGTAACTTAGCAAATTGTTAGAAAAAATTTTGGGTACTCGGTAGTCTGTTGCTCTACACCATCTCAAAGTATTAAACGCCAAATAAGTTCACACTTAGAAGTTGAAGAATGCTCCAAATGTCTCTGATTGCATTGAAGGGAAGAAATAGATTGAAGAGGCTAAAAAGAAGGTTGCACAAGAGAAGAAAAATTGTTTTATGATAGTAGAGCTTCTGAGATAAAGAAGAAGCGGCTCGAAAAAAAAAAAAAGCTGGAGGTGAAGTTGCAAATAAGACAAAGCCAACAAGAGAAGGTTCCAAGATCTCACAACCATTACAAGTGAGATCTGAGACTATCACACACTGCTGAGCAACCTTTGGCAACAACGGCTATAGCACAGGCACCTGGCAAGGGTGGCAAGAGAAAGAAAAGATGACTAAATCTTTTTCCATCCGACTCAAAATCGTCTACACCATGTGACAGCTAGACTTCAAGTGTTGCTTTCTCGCAAGTACGGCAGGCTAGGTATTTGCCAAAGCTGGTGAAGCCAATTTGTGCATTTTCTGCTACCGTGGTAGAAACCACCCAACCCGTGGTTGTGACCACACAACCAGTGGTGGAGACCACTCCGCAATCAATGGTTTTGTTTATGTAAGTGGTGGCCCATGAACCAAAAGTCTCATAATCAAGGAGAACAACTGGGTCACTCACTTTCTGACAAAGATTGATACAACAATAAAGTCAAGAGCCTGCTACGACAGTGGATAGGGAAAACCCAGTCCAGAAGCAATTTCTGTTGGTGGTCCAGTCTATCAGGGATGAAATGGACCCCTGCGTCCATCCTCATTGATCAAAGGAAATGATTCCGGACTGTGCTACGACTACGACTGCACAAGATTTCGTATATGAAGCTCGTGGAGTACATAGCCAAGATTGAAGGTGACTTGCTGTCATGGGCTTAGACAGATAAGGTTTCTGATCTCATGACGAGAAGGGAGCTGATTGGTTTCAGGATGTATGAGCAATACAAAAGGAATGCGGTGGCCGAGAATTGGAAGAACTTTAATAAAGATAAACCTACGGCCAATCATGATCTGATGACTATCAGACTGTTTGAAGCTGAACTGAAATAGATCAAGGGAAGTGATGGGTATGGGCTGAGCCATTGATCTCCTAGGCCCAAGCCCAGACCCAGTACACAAAAGATGATGGGGGCCCAATGGCCTGATAGCAAATTCCGTTGAGTCACAAAGAAATGGGCTGCTCAGACAAGGCCCATATAACAGTCAATTCTCTCTATAAATAGACAGCTCCACTTCATTTTTAAGGTACGTTCTCAATAAATAGCAGTTGGTTCTTGAATTATTATAGCTTTCGAGCAACCGTTGACTTGAGCGTCGGAGTGCCTTCGCCGGGATACCTCCCGGCGCCTCTGACTTTGCTTTGTGACGCAGGTAACAACCCACTCAAATCCTTCATTGGAGTCCTCGCAGGATCTCAACTTATTCGCTGAGTCATCAAATCGGCCCATCCGATTTTAGGCAACATCAGCTTGGCGCTGTTCGTGGGAAAGTTACTTCGTCATTCGAGAATACATACACAACCACTAGCCTCTCGCGACGCGAGTCAGAATGGTTGTTCGGATCCCAAGGCTCCAGCACGACCCGAGTTGCAACTCACTCAGGAGGCCATGGAAACACTAATGGAGGAGACCGCCACTCGAGCGACGACTGTAGCGGTAAACCATTTCGTGGCTTCTCGTCAGTACAGAACTACATCAAGTAGCGACTCATTCACCCGGGATACGGGTAGAGAGAAAAAGCGCAGGATAAATGATACAAGTACCTTGAACCGCGACATTCCAAAGAAGAATACTACGCATAACAAAGATGAGGGTGATAGTAGCCTACGTCGCGCCTCCTCGGGAAAGGCAATATCCAAGAGTCGCTTTCCCGATAACGGTTCTCGAACAATCAACGAGACTAGCTCATGGGGAGCTTTGCCTGCTCGCCAAAGTCCCTTCACAAATGACATCTTGTCCGAAACACTACCAAAGGGAGTGAAGCTGACTAGTTTACCGGATTTCGATGGTACCAGTGACCCACAAGAGCATATTGATAAGTTTTATGCGAAAGCAGATCTGTTCAGCATGAGCGATGTAGCTTACTGCAAGATCTTCCGTACCAATTTGTCTGGGCGTGCGTTAACATGGTTCAAAAAGTTACCGTCAGGAACCATTGCTAATCTGGAGCAACTCACTCAGCGTTTCCTCCAACAATTCTCGATCAATAAGAAATATCCTAAAACGACGGCTTATTATTCAACATTGTTCAGAAGGAGGGAGAGAGTCTGAGAAAATATGTCAAACGGTTTACACAGGGTGTTCATGAAGTCCCCCATGTTAACCATGACTTACTGGCTGGGATAATGCAACAGAACCTCCGCCACAAAAAGTTCAAGGAATCTATCGCAGGAAAGCCAACAGCAGATTTGGAGGAATTGTTACAGAGGGCCGAGTAGTACATACGCATAGAAGAGTCCACTGAACCACGATACTTGGCAAAAAGCAAGAGATACGACGAGAATGCCGAAAATCAAAAAAAGGGAAGAGAGGCGAGGCCCTCAAACCCCGCATCCTGGAGGTACCCCTCTCAATGTCAGGCTAGCTGATATATTGATTATAGCCAAAAAGCAAGGTCTGTTGCGTCCCCCTTGTCCTATGCAGGAGAATGCGAAGCGGCAGCGTTCTGATAAGTACTGTAAATTCCACAAAGATAAGGGGCATACCACTGAAGACTGTTTCAGCTTGCGAGCAGAGATAGAAAGACTGATCAAACGGGGATATTTGGAAACTAATGTGGACAAATCCCACAGTCAGAAACGCAATGACGAACACCGAAATGATCATCCTAGGCATGACCATACAAAAGGTCGAGATAATATTGTGAAGCAGGACGAGAAAGACAAAAATTTACCTACTGAAGGAGTGATTGCAGTAATAACTGGGTGGCCAGCATGTGGCGACTCGAATAACGCCAGAAAAGCCCTTATACGGGCCACGAGGGGAGGCAATGTGACTAACACGCATATCCCCCACCAAGTGTTGGAAATAGGAACAACTCAAGTTGACATATCCTTTAGCAGCAGAGATTTGAAGACCCCGCGTGACCCTCATAATGACGCGTTAGTCATTTCCGCCACAATTTCTAACTTTTGGGTTAAGTAAATTTTAGTGGATTCAGGAAGCTCGACAGACATACTATTCTATGAGGCTTTTGCTAAGCTAGGCATAAGCAACGCCCAGTTAACACAGGTAAATACGCCACTGGTCGGTTTCTCCGGTACAGTGGTTTAGGCCTTAGGGGAGATCGTTCTTCCTATATCTCTGGGCTCGCATCCCCAAAGGTCCACCTGAATGATCAAATTCTTGGTTGTCAACTCTCCGTCAGCATATAATGTGATACTAGAAAGACCAAGTCTCAATGTATTCCAAGCAATTGCATCAACCTACCACAGGAAATTAAAGTTCCTAACCCCAAGTGGGGTAGGGAAAGCCATCGGTGATAGCCGTCTTGCGAGAGAATGTCATGCAATCACCTTGCGACGGTCGGCCGAGAGCAAAAGAAGATTGAGCCCGAGTGAGACTTCATTAGTGCACATGAACAACAAAAGGGGTAAAAACCCACCCGACGAAGATGTTCACATGGGAGATGGATAAGAAGTGGATAAAGAAAGAATAGCAGCCACTCAAATCCTAGAACACGTCACACCTTCGGAAGATCCACCGAAGACCAACTCGAAGAAGTTATATGCATAGAGCGCCAATAGGAGTACAATAGCAATTCAATTTTTTTCTCATCTTTCCAATGCATTTTATTGTTATATTATCAAGTTTCGTCAATAAAATTCGCAGGTTTTTCCTCAGAGATTTTCTTTTTCTACATATGTGTATAAATGCACCATCGCCAACGGAAACTCTCCACATTTAAAAGTCAATGACCCAAGATGTCGCGAAAGGCAACCCGAATGTAAGAGGCTTGGCCAGCCCAGTCGGAGCAAAATAGCCAGCGACTCTGTAAGAGGTCAGAACGAAAAATAATATAAATCCCGGGATAATCCATCACATATAATGTGAGTTTAAGATTCCCCATGCGACAAAATCTTGGGAGTCTGATCCGCTCCCAAGTAACCTATTGGGAGCATTAGGTTATCGCCGACAAGAGAATCGTCACTTATTTTGATAGACAGCAATAACAAACGTCGAACAAGAGCAAAAATATTATTTATTCATTGAGTAAATAAACGAATGTCAGCACTAAAAATAACAATGAAGCCAAGAAACAACCCTATGCACCCTACTCCTCAAACTATAATAGAATAAACAAGCAAAATTTCTGATTGCTGGAAGACTTTCGAGGACCCGTCAAATGGGATTCTGGCGAAGAGCCTCTATCATCTCGTCATCATCAATATCGCCCAATATTTCATCAAGGGTACCGAGAAGCTCTGCATTATTTTTGTCTCCAGGCTCCGGGACACTAGGCTCTATCATTCTCACTATATCCTCAGACACTAGCTTCGTCTCTCGCAGTTGACGCCGACAGTCAATCACGACCTGGTCGTGAATGGTCAAAGCCTGCTGAAGTACTTCATCTCTGAAAGCCTGAGGCTCGATACCCTTCGATCGCTTTCTCCCCAGTGCTCGTCAATAGAGTCTTCCCCATAGCTGAATTGAGAAAGTGCTCACCTGTCGTTAGCTCCACAGAATATTTTTCCTCAAGTTGTTGCAACTCCTGCCGCAGTACATCGTAACTTTTCTACTTCTCCTCCAGCTCCACACGCAAGGTATCAGAACTCTTAGACTTCTCGTCAGACTCCTTTTGCTTCTTCAATAACTCCGCGCGAAGCATAGATATTTCCTCATGGAGTTTACTTTCACTATTTCGGGACCTCTCTTCCCGGAGCTGAAAAACACTAGCCAATGAGAGGACCTGCAAACATGTCACGATCAGTACACGCCTCGTTTAAAGTGAAGCAATCGGGATTGGGTCATAATATAGCGATGGTATAATAGCATACCTGGCAAGCATTCCAGGCAAGGGCATGGATGAATGACTCAGTGGGTTGTGGTAAGAGATGAAGTACGTCGTGATCTCCAATAAGAGTTTTTACCGTATTCCACCCCACATCCGGATCACTCAGATCCCAGAACGAGCCCGCCCTATCCCGACGATTGACCCCGTCCACGAAAATATGGCCGCCTCCTGAGACATTATGTTGCGCCCCGGTCTCCACCTCCCGACCTCTGTTCAAGCTTTTCTGAGCATCGTCATAATCTGACTGTCGGGGAACGTCACCTGATTTTGATCCCAAATATTTTCTCCTATCGTTCGTACTCTTACCACCAGTGGCCTCATCTTGCCGCGGTTGAGAAGAGCTACGTCTATCACTCGATCGAGGTGATCCCGTCCTTTGGGGAGCATCACGTGAATCGGATACCACACGTTTCCTCGGCGGCCTGACCCAAGGAGCCTTCATCGGACAACGACCTGCTCCATTCTGAAGAGCTCGAACTTCAGCCAGATCTATTTTCTTTCCTGTATTATCAGATAATAGTGAGATACCAGTCCAAAATAAACAAGTAAGACTGAGCATATAAAGAAATAAGATAAATATGATAACGTGGGATATCCGCAAATAACATAGACATTGCAAAGAAGGAAATATATCTGGACGAAAGGCAAGTCTCAACATGGAAACTACCAGCAGGAAGTAGAAACCTAGGATCAATTGTCTCATCAAAAAGCCCTAGCGACCCGCATTCAAGTTGTAACGCATGGTGCGTTCCCCCAATTTTGATTTTACTAAGCCCGGAGTTCCACGTAGTGGGCACCTCCCACCCACGGTCTCGAACATACAAAAAGTTTGACTTCCAACTGCCTCTAGGAGAACGGATGCGGGACAAGAACTTACAGTCTAATCTAGGTTGAAAATAAATATATGAACCTGGGCCCGTACAACGCGCTGAGAAAAGAGCGTGGAATAGATCTAAAGCACGGGAATTCTTATTTGACTCACCCTGCGATGAAAGCACGTAAATGCGATTATAGCATTTGGGGTTAACTGGCTAAAACTTACACCAAGGCTACGAACAATCTCAACCAACAAAGCGTTGGGAGGCAAGGAAAATCCATTACTAAATTAATCCAAGTACGTTGTAAAGTATCCTGAGGGTGGCTCGTGACACATATCTTCTTTTTTGGGAATTATAATGTCAGACGTGGTACATAACCCTAGCTTCCGAAGCACCTCATGTGAATCCTCCAATTCAATGTGCTCATCATGGATATGGGTCGTGGGTGAATCTAAACTATTTTTGCCGGATAATCGTATCTCCGATCCCCCTTCATCACTAGAGTTCTTTGGGAAGATCCGATCACTACCCCGATTAGCTATCAGTACAGAAAGATCTTTACCTCGTGGAACCCGCCCTGCACAAACGTTCGTCACACATATATGTGCATATTTATAAAAGAAATTTTAAATAAAATACAATAAAAAAAATTTATTAAAAAAAACTTTATTTAAAAAAAAGAGAGAGAAAAACCCAAAATTGCAGTGGAACGCAGGAAAGAATACGTCTCTCCCCTTTCCCCTCTCCAGGAGACCCAGAAAGCATGGAGACTCTTCTCCCCTCCAAACACAGAAGGATAACACAACACTTCTCCTCCAACCGCGGCCACCCTCGCCGACCAGCATCCCCACATCACCGCCCGCCACCGGTGCACCTCTCAGGCGTGGCTACCATCGCCCAGATCTCCGCCCATCTCCCATAGTTACTCCTGTCGCCTTGCCTCCGTGCGACACCACCGCGACACCAAACCGTCACCATCGTGACCCAAAAAGGCGCAGCCACCATCGCCCCCCAAGCCTCGCCGCCGCCACCACTCCATCGCCTACCGCGACCGACGTCCGCGTACATCGCTAACCCCTCACCACACCACCGGACGGCGCGAGAAATTACTGTGATTTCGGTCGGCGAAATACAGTGACGATCGCATAACATCAGTTATTGAGAATTCTTATGGTTAACAGAAGATTAAGCTTAACCAAATGACAATTATTGAGAATGATAAAAAAAAGAAAAAAAAAATTGAATGGACAAGTGATGGCCATACCAGCCATGGAGTTGACGTAAATCTGCCTTTGTGTAAGCAACACCAACACTCAGCTAGAACTTAAATTTAGTTTGTAAGTTGGAATTGATTTTTGTGAGTTGAATTGATTTTATAGACTAGAGTCTCAATCCTAATGCAACTCTAATACGTAGTTTCATTCTAATAAAACTCTTTTTGTCCATTATCTACAAACAAAAAATTAAATACAAATAAATCAGAATATTAAATTCACACATATTATATATAAAATAATAAAATTATATGTTCCTTTATAACAATAGGGATAATACAACAAATAAATATTAAACTACTCTCGGCCGCACCAAAAATAGACTAACAAAATCTAGTCCCGATGATCCCAGCAGATTTGCTGTGCCCGAGAGTGGGGGGCCTATGATGGGTTATGGGCCGAGCCATTGATCTCCTAGGCCCATACTCAGGCCCAAACCCAGTCCACAAAGAATCAGGATAATTATCGGTAGTTGGGGGCCCAATGACCTGATAACAAATTGATCATTGAGTCACAAAGAAATGGGCCCGCTCAGACAAGGCTCATAAATCATTCAACGCTCTCTATAAATAGACAGCTCCAACTCATTTTTAAGGTACGTTTTCAATAAGAAGCAATTGGTTATTGAATTTGTTATAGTTTTCGAGCCACCGCTGACTTGAGCGTCGGAGTGTCTTCGTCGGGATACCTCCCGGCGCCTCTGACTTTGATTTGTGACGCAGGTAACAACCCAATCAAATCCTTCATTGGAGCCCTCGCAGGATCTCAAATATTCGCTGAATCGTCAAATCGACCCATCCGATTTTAGGCAACATCACTTTGGTTTTCAATATAAGAACTTTAGCAGTAACCATGTCTTCATGACCTCATTTTATAGATAGGATTTTAAAGCAGCATTACCATAAAACAACTCCTGAAACCCAAATATTCAGAAGCGGTTTTTGTACTGCATGACTAATGTCTAACGTAATACCATAAGATATAGAGATTAGTGATGCTGCATTGCAGATCTTTTAAACCACACGATGGTCCAAGGATGAATCAAACTGAAGTCTCTTTGAAATTTTTTAGTACCAATTAACAATTTAAGCCATTTTGTTCTATAATTTGCCTCCTCTATTGACAGTTGGTGGCTACTAGTAGATCAACAAATCTAAACTTTACAACTCCACTATTGAAAAAAATTGTGGCTTATTGTGAGGGTCCGAAGTCTAATTATTATTTCATTAGTGTAAGAACTGGCAGCAGCACATTGCATTCAAACACATAGCACATAAATAATCTCTAGAAAAGTTGTAAACCACGCTCTATCCGTACCTCACGATAATTTACCAAAATACCTCAAACCAAGAAAATTGCCAAAATAGACCACTCACTGGGCAACTGACGGCGGCGGCAAACAACGGCCAAAAGTTCCAAACTTTCCAGAACGTTGGGAAAGACACCGACAACAACCTAGAACAATCTACAACCCAAAAATCAACCAGAAACAGGTTTTAATATCTCAAAATCGAAGAGAAAATGGATCAGAAACCTCACCTGAACTGATCGGAGCTAGAAAAGCTCAGAACTTGCTCTAAACCAGCTCACACCAACACTAAATTTATGATACATGTCTCAAATTAAAGACATGGAGAAGAGCTACTATTTACAGCTAACAGAGACCAAAACTGAAGAGCCAAATGGTCGGAAAGTGCGAAAAATAGCATGCCTGATCTGTCATCATGCTCCCTCCTTCGGTCACCTCAGGCCTCAAGACCGGTCATGAAATGACGATTTGAAGAGAGGGTTCTAACGATACCACCATGCTCAAAACAAGTTAGCCAATCTCCGGCAATCAAAAAAAATGTCTGGTCTGTGGGAGGTTTAGGGTTTGAGTTTCAAACTTCGTCTCTCAAAAAAAATCAAAGTCTTTTTTGACCAACAGTCCGATACTCTTGAGTTTTATAACCATAAAAACTACTTAGAAAGTTCTTCGAAATGACTCCCAGAACTGATCTACAGTGCAACCAGAACAGAACAGCTTATCCTTAATCCTTACATCAATGTCTCCTCTGAACTAACTCTCAGATCAAGACATCAAAACCTCCTCTGAGCTGACTCCCAGATCAGGAAAGTGATAATGGTCAGCACATCTCTTAACAGATCAGCACAACGCTACTCAAAACATCTCGCTCTACAGTACACGCTACTTGAAACAACTCGCACTACTCAGAATAGTACATCGCTACTCAGAACAGTACAGCGCTACTCGGAACAACTCACGCTATTCAAAACAGTACAGTGATACTCAGATCAGCACGGCTCTACGCGATCACCATAGCTCGATCAGCTTAACACAGCTCAACACATCTCTTATCAGATCAGCACAACACTACCGGATCAGCACAACTCTTATTAGATCAGCATAGCTCTACCGGATCAGCACATCTCGACTTGATCAGCCCAGCACTATCAGATCAGTTCAACTCGATCGGATCATCACAGCTCAATCGGATTAGTAGAGCTTGATCAGATCAGCACAGCTCGATTCTGACCAGCACAGCTCGATCCCGATCAGCATAGCTCGACTCCGATCAGCACAGCTCGATCCTGATCAGCACAGCTCAGTCCAATCAGCATGGCTCGACCCTGATCAGCATAGTCTTCCAGTGATCTGATTGCTCTAATCTGATTGCTCTAGAACCTTACAAAGGAATACCCTTTATGATTTTCAGCGCGAGTTTTAACTTCAAATATTGTGGATGATTTACATTTTTTTTCTCATCCTTTGTGATTCTCATAAAAAGGATAAGAAATATGTTAGATAAAAATATTGTTGTTTATTCGAACCTTTAATATTCATATATTTACCCAAGTTTTGTGATCATTAGAAAGGGGACTGAAAACAAACATAATCTTGATTTGACTATCTAAAACTTGTTTCTAACATATTTACTGAATTTTGCAGTAGTTAAAAGTGCTCAAAATGTCAAAGCAGATTACAAAAAAAATTGTATTGAATATAGAGAGATGACGGGATGAACCAGAATATCAAAACATATCAACTTAACAGAATAACACAGAACATAAGAGCTCAGTTGAACAAAACAGACTAGATAATCTGAATAGAATAGAATAGAATAGCATAGAACAGAACAACACAGATAATTTTAGCACAGAACAAAACAGAGCAGCTGAACAGAACACAGAACAGATGAACATAATAGAACAACACATACCAGATTAGCTGAACGGAACAATATAGAACAAAACAGAACAACATAGATCAGCAGAACAGAACAACACAAATCAGCAGAAGAAAACAGTAGAATAGAGCAGCTCATCACATTTCAATTCAAAACAGACCGTCACATGAATAGTAATTCATCTGAAAGCTGACCAAAAATTGTCAAGAATCTTTTAAATGGCTATATCATTGTGTAACGACCTGACTTTTCTACAAAAGGAATTTTAGAAATTTGGGGTTCGAATTGAAAGACCCAAAATTTTCGATCTTAATAAACATAAAAGTCGTTACTAAGTTCTGGACTAAATTGCGAATAAACACAATTCGTTGCTGCTGAAATGCGGAACAATTGAAACAATGAAGTGAGCGGAATTAAAATAAGCTGATAAACACTTTTCATAGCAAACGGAAGAAATCAGCAGGAAGGGTATATAAAACATGGAACTAAATCCTCTGCTGATCTTATAACATACGCTGAATAGATATACCAGCTGAAGAAAATACGAAATACTAGCATATCTCTTGACTCTACAAGTTTGTACAGATTTCTACAAAATAAGAAACTAGAAATCCGCTAACATACATAACTATAACTAAAGTTCTGTACATCAAAACAAAAGCTGAAAAGAACAACTGAAGATGTCCACGATAAACACATCCTCCCTTTCTGATCATCTCCCTCCAGCTCCTACTGCTGATTACCTGCACTCAATGAAAACTAGTGAGCCAAAGGCTCAACAGGTAAATCTGGAATAGCAAAATCATGCAATAGAACTGATACTGAAACTGGAACTGAAAGCTGAATACATAATCTGAAAATCTGCGTACGCTTTGAAATGAACAAGAGCACTAACATATATCTATATCTGAGAATTTTGGTAGAAACTGAAAGCATAAAACATAATCAAATTCTGAAAACATTTTCTTTAAACATATTCTGGAGCTGTGACTAAAATCACATTTGCACTCTTCTGAAATTATGACAACACTTTAAACATTTTGGTCCAATTCGCTTGATCAAACTCCTGATATCAGTTTCTAGCACTATGGCTCATGGTGAAGGGATATATAGATCCGTCGACCTATACACCTGATCCTTCTTCTGTTGAAAGGGCATACGGTTCGTCAGCCGCACACTCACCCTTCCTCTGGGGACCCTCTTAGTTGTCATAACTTAAAACATTTTCTAAAACATTGTTCTGCTCTTTCTTTTCTTTCTAAAAATCTGTTTTCTTTCTCTCTGTATGTTTACTGGTTTTCTCTCGTCTAATGATGTTCAGGAACTGTAAATGATTTCTCTGAGAGGCTTGCGAAAATGAAAACTGAATAAAAATGCTACTTGAATCTGTCAGTTAAATCGAATACAATCTTGGAAATGATTCTGAATTGAATAA
>KV011863.1:90528-102937 GCA_001598015.1 Dorcoceras hygrometricum
AAAGTAATGATGCATGAAGCAACTTAAAATCCTATTTATATGATTTGTAAATGCCTAAGGAAGAAACGCATTCAATTCAATATGCCAAATTCTGGAAGAAGCGTGCTCTGTTTTAACCCAAATAATGCATATGAGAACCGAACAGTTTTAGTTAAAACAAAGGATTCGATTGGCTCGTAGGATTTTTTAGACATCTACTGTAATTGCACTGCTATCTGAAAATTTAGCTCTTAAATGATAAAAAGCTAAACAATACATAGATAAAATCTGAAACTCGATTAATCAAGAGTTGAATATAATAGCATTGTAATCCCTCAATCTCATATCTTTCTAGTTTGTGGCTTCTAAAATATCTGGTCGCTACCATTGTGTCTACGCATTCATATCATCTTTGGAAGCTATACGAACACATCAAAGATTAAAATAGATGTGCAAAGAGAAGAGACAAGATGATAGAGATGGAAAGACCTGGTGATCTTACATGAAGATATCAACTAAATAAAAGTATTTCCCAATACACGAGGATACGAAATGAGATTCTCACACACACATACGAGGAATTGTGTTCAAGGTTTATTTGAGTGAGAGGGTTATGGTCAAGTGCTTACCACTAGATCAAAAGTTATAGCTGTTAGCCAATGTACCACTGTATTTCCTTATAATGTGAGTACAGAGTGCACCTATTATGTATGTTAGGGTCAAGCAGTTAGGTCTATGAGTCCGAGGAGGGTGCGAGTCTAACTGGTGGTGCTGTCTCATTTCCCTTAGAGATTAGTCTTACCCCTTATCCTACCGTCGGTCCTATCCTCAGCAGAGAGTATTACCCCGTTAAGATCTGACATCACACTTTTACAGCCCACATGGTCAACCAGATCAAGTTGTGCAACGTCAGCAGCTTGTCGTACGAGAACTTCCCAGGAGGTCACCATCTCAGTACTGCTCTCACCCGTGCATGCTTAACTCAACAATCTCCCCTAAGAAGTATTGAAAATGCTTCTTGGGAGACTCGAACTCCGGACTTGATCTAATACCAATTTTAGGGTCAAGCGCTTACCACTAGGTCAAAAACTATAGCTGTTAGTCGATGTGCAACTTTATTTCCTTATAATGTGGTAGTGCAGAGTGTATCTATTATGTGCTTTAGGGTCGGACTGTTAGGCCCATGAGTCCGAGGAGAGTGCATGTCTAACTGTTGATGATATCTCATTTTTCTTAGAGATCGGTCTTACCCCTTACCCTACCGTCGGTCCTATTCCCAACAGATATAGTATTACCCGTTAAGATCCGACATCACACTTTTACAGCCCACATGGTCAACTAGATCAAGCAGTGCAACATCAGCAGTTTGTTGTATGAGAACTTCCCAGGAAGTCAACCATCCCAGTACTGCTCTCACTCATACACACTTAACTCAACATAGAGTCTTTACACAAAAATATTATATATTGTGCTTGTAGTAGTGTTCTAGGAGTTTCAATTTAGACAATGAGATAAGTCTGGAATTGAAGTGAATTTGTATAAAGTGTTGCATATATCAATATCTTCTAGTGGATCGTACGTGCAATGGAATAAGAGATGACGTAGAAGATATTGCTTCGGACTTTCTTAAATAAATTATGTGTTTACCTTGAATGCATTTACGTTGCTGAAGTATTGTAGGTGTTTGATTAAATGTTTTAACCAAACTATTTACAACTCCACGTGCATACTTCTTAAAGTATTTTACAAAATGCATAAATTAGGTTTAGAGTAGTTTGACTTGGTTTCAAAATCAAAGTTAATATTATATCTCGTTACTAAGTTTTTAAAAACACATGTTATTGCAATTCATTATAAGCAAAGTTTTTTTATAATACTTAAGTACCTTTATTTTCCATAAATATGCTTATCGATATATCAAGTGTGTGTTAAGAGAACATTCTAACTACGATTTCAAATTTGGATCCTCCTTATTTGCTTTTAACTCATGACCAGGTGTCCTACCTTGTGTTAAAGCACGTCTCATATGACGTGTAACACACGTCTCAACCTCCTCGGTATGTAGTTTAAATGACAAGTTTGAATTAACTAAAGAGGCCTTGAGTGATTGCTTTCCTTTATGATTTTAAACAAATGGCGTCATTTCTCGAGAGCATGCACCATTAGCTCTATAAATACAATAAAGGGTTTCACTCTGTATGGTGAATATTATTCTCGTTGTTAAGAGTGTAAACTTTAACCAGGTATTTCTTATCCCAGGTGATTCAACAGCATCAAACCATTTACTGTTTATGTTGTACTCTCAGTTTTTTCACTTGTTATTTCATTTTTTTGTGGTCTTAGGATTTAATTAATCATCTTTGATTTACCATAATTTGATGTGGAAATTTGATCAAGTACTGGATGATTGGATTTCAAGTTTTTAGGTTTCTTCAACAAGGATTTTGCCAATTTCCTTAGCAATCAATCATAGATTTTAGCAGGGACGAAACTATGTATGGGCTTTAGTGCCTCTTGTTTGCAGGGTGCCCCTTGTTTCTCATTTCAATAAATTATTAGGCACGGAAATAATCAATTGTCGTATTTACCTTATCTAAATGTAATGGACGTTTACCGCATAGGGTTCTCTCGTCAGTTGGATTTAAGGTAGTGAATCATTTGGTTTCATTTTGCCATGCCTTCTCCTTCTAGCAATCTTTATTATAGTATAGTGCATGCGATATTTCGGAAAACTAATTTTATCATTTTAATTATTATCCAAATTTATCCTTAATATTCTTAAAGATAGTTAACAATTCAATTCAAATGCACAAATGTAAAAATTTAGGCTCCGTTTGGACATGTTTTTAAAAAATATTTTTCAAAAAATATTTGTAAAACATTTTGAAAGTTATTTTAAGGAAAAAATATGTGTTTGGATAATTATTTTATAAAAACGTTTTATTAGTTCAAAATATGTTTAGACTAGTAATTTAGAAAAATATTTTTTAAAACATAATTTTTTTTTTTATAATTTTTATACAATTTTATAGAAAAATTTAATTTTTTTTCATATGTTTTATTTATATTATATATTTTTATATAAATAATCTCTTATATAATTTTTTCTCTCTTTTTTATTTTCATTTTCCAATTTCTATATTTTTGTGTCATAGATATTTTATTTCAATCTACAATTAAATGTCTAATATTTTATTTTATTCTAGTTAAATATTGTTTAAAGATTGTGCTTGCAACATCTGAATTAAATTTAGATAAATCATTAACTTGAAAATAAATAAAAATTATATTCAATAATTTTAATCATAAAACGTGTAAAAAACGTTAGCAATAGTGAATAATTTATCACCATATAAAATATTTGAAGAAAATATTAATCGTAAATAGATTTAGCTAGCTATAAACTTATCTTATAATTATAACTATACTTCTAAAAACAACAAAAAACACCTCCTACTTATTTTTTAAAAGTATACTTGAAAAACAGTTTTTTAAGAAAATGTTTTTAAAACTTTTTAAAAAAATCTTGCCCAAACATCAACTTTAAAAAATTTTACTTATAAAACACTAAAAACATTCTTTAAGAACATGTCCAAACACACCTTTAATTACTCAATGCTTCTCATATCTCATTGAGTTAAGCGTACATGGATGAGAGTAGTATTGAGATGAATGATCTCCTGTGAAATTTTCGTATGTCAGATTGTTGATGTTATGTCGCTTGATCTGATTAATTATGTGGGCGGTAAAAGTGTGATATCAGATCTTAATGGATAATAATATCAGGAATTGGACTGACGGTAGGGGAAGAATAAGATTGATCTCTAAGGAAATTGAGATATCATCAGCAGGTAAACACGCATCTCTCCTAACTCATGGGTCTAACAGCCTAATCCTAACGCACAATATAGGTGTATTCTATGCTGCTATATTATAAGAAAATAAAATTGCACATTGGCTAACAGCTATAGTTTTTGGCTTAGTGATAAATGTTTGATCCTAATAATTGGTATTAGAGCAAGGTTAAGTTTCGAGTTTTCCAAGAAGCATTTTCTATATTATCTCTGTTAGGATGGATGGTAGGAGAATGATACGACTGATCTCTAAGGGAATTGAAACAGCACCAGCAGTTAGAAACGCACATCCTCTAACTCATGGGCATAACCCTACCAACGGTCCTATCATCAACAGAGATAGTATTATTCGTTAAGATCTGACATCACACTTTTACAGTCCACATAGTCAACCAAATCAAGCGGCACAACGTCAACAGCTTGACGTATGAGAATTTATCAGGAGGTCATTCATCCCAGTACTGTTCCCATCCATGCACGTTTAATTCAATAAGCACAACTCTAACGCATATAATAGGTGTATTCTGTGCTGTCATATTATAAGAAAATAAAGTTGCATCTTGGCTAATAGCTTTTGGCTTAATGATAAACGCTTGATCATAACCATCCTCCTATCAACTTCTACATAATTTCTACATAATTTATAATACGGACAAAAAAATTTAAGTCAATCTATGAAGGACTCTGGGGTACGTACTCATGTGTTAGCTTATTATGCATGTGCAATGCACTTATTTTTTATGCATGTGCAATGCACTTATTTTTTTTTTCCTTATCTTATAATACAAACTAAATCTAATTCACCGTGTTTGATAGGATATTAAAAGTATGTTAATTAACTTACTTGAATTTGTTTCTAAGAATGGTACATTTAATTCTAAATATATTTAAATTTTATGCACTTGCATCACACGGGCTCTGAGTACTAGTTCCTATTGTTTTCATTCCCATCTTGTAATATAAACTAAATCTAAAATACATATTGATGTAGCCAAATAGTTCAGCCGACGAGCGGTAACCACGTCGAGGACCTCGGGGACGTCGGGCGTCAGGGATTGGAGGGTACGTGCGTATTCCTGCAACCAACGAACACTCGTCAAAGGGCGTCGGAGATGTGTCCGGCGAAGCCCCTCCGATGCCACGTTCTCCGCCTTTCGCGGAAGTGCTTTAACACGTCGGGTTCTCGGGAGACGCCTCGAACCTAGGTTGTCTCCTCGGGTTATAAGCTATTCTCCATAACGAAGGAGCTCGGTCGATTCCCGAGCGTGTGGCAAGGCCTCGGTGAAAATCCCGAGCTCCGAGCTCTATGCGCGCCTCTTGGTTGCTTTCGTCCTTGATGATGTAGGTGGAGTCGATACTTGGTCCTCGGGTCCCGAGCTGTTAATGGGGGGCATCAGGAGTATCCTCCGCCGCTAGTCCTAGACGAAGAATTGAAGTATAGGAAGAAGTATACCTGTCGTCGGGACCCGAGGTGAAAACCACAATATTGAAGAAAAACACGATCCTCGTGATGCTATTCCACGATCGTTGATAAGGGGACACATGTACGATGAGATTGAGGTCGGGTTGTGTTTTCATGAGAAAACCACGATCCGCGCGAACACTACTCTCAGTCGTTGATAAGATCAGAGCGAACGATCGAGATTGAAATATCCTGACGCGTAGCCTGACTCGCGAGCAGTGTAGGCTGACGTCCGATGCGACATTTGGGCTTCCCGAGGTGATCTGGGCCGTTGAAAGAGGCGAGATCGGACGGCCAAGATCGTTCCCATCCTCCTTATAAATATGTGATCTTGGAGGCTCATTTCTCACTTTCCATTTTCAAAGTGTCGTTACTCTGCGCAAATTTCATCTCGCTCTCGAGCACAAGACTTGCTCATCCGACCTATTTTCTCTCCCCTCTGTAAGTTCTCACTAATCACAGACAATGTCTTCTCCTTCTACTACTCCCGTGAGTAGTACTGCCGCATCGATAGATAGTGTCCCTGTTAGTCCCGAGACTAAGGAACCCTGGCTCCCCGACCAGGCCGAGCTGGGTTCCTCACCGCCTCCCTGGTACGAGGAGAAATCCTCCAATCTGAGGTCCTCGGACATCTCCTTCATCAAGGAGAAAGGGGGGATGTCCGATAGTTTCGAGGTCATGATTCCGGGCCTCAATGAGAGGGCTCATCGTCCTCCTCGGGGCTTCCATTCCTTTTACATCAATCAATTGGAGATGGGTCTCCGGTTCCCCCTCCTGAGGTTTATAGTCGATCTCTGTCAGCATATTAAGATAAGTCCTAGTCAACTGGCCCCCAATTCGTACAGTTTTCTTCTTTCTTTGGCTATCCTCCTCAGATACCACAACCTGCCTCTGGTCCCCTATGTTCTTATGCAACTCATTAAAATCAAACGGTTGGGCCCGGGGAAATTCTATTTGTCCCACAAGGGGGACCATGCATTTATTAAGGGAAACCCGAGCTCCCATAAGGGATGGATGAGCCGGTTTTTCTTCGTGAGGCGGGTCGATAGAAAACGAGACCCGTGGAAGTGCGATATGTCCTGGAGGGACAACATATATACTTTTACTCCCCGAACCCCCGAGCGGTCCCCGAACTTGACCTCCTAAGCTGAGTTAGTGAAGGCTATGCAGGAGGAGGCGCGTGCCTCGGGTGAGGTCGGGCCGCCTAAAAAGGCAGCTAGGAAGAGGTCGGCTGTTTCCTCAGCCGAAGAGGAGGCCCACCGCGAGAAGCGAAAGAGGAAGGGTGCCTCCACGTCGGGGACCCGGCCCGAGGAGTCCCCAAAGAAGACACGCGCACCGACGCCCCCGACGCGTGCGTCCGAGGAGACTTCTGATCTACCGCCAATTATCACCATTCCCGAGGCTTTGTCCCCGGTGAGGGGGAAGGGACCCGAGCGAGTCCTTCCTTTCGACCTCTCTAAAGATTCCCTGGTGGATTCCCCAACTGGGGTCGTGGCCACCAAGCTCATATGTAACATGGTCTCAGATCGGGACCTTCCAGTGCTGAAGGGAGCCGAGAATATCGAGGTCGTAGGTCACTTTGCGGCCAACCTCACCTCGGTATGCTCTCGACCTTCCCAACTATGACTTCCTTTTATGCCAACGCTTCTGATAATGACTCTTATCCTTGTGCAGGCAATGGCTTGGGAGGGCGAGGTGGTGAGACGCCTCACCCGAGCTCACCGGGCTGTGAAGGCCAGCCGCAGAAAGTTTGACGAGGCGATGGGCCGCCACGCCAAGATGGTTGCGAGGCTCGAGGAACTGAAAACCCTCAGAGCTCAGGACGAGGTGGTGGCCGCCGGTCAGAGGAGGAGACTGGAGGCCGAGCTGGCGGCAGAAAAGGAAGCTCGAGCGGCTGAGACGCGAGCGCGGGAAGCACTAGGGGTCGAGCTCGAGAGAGCCAATGCTCGAGCGGAGAGTGCTAAAGAGGACTTCCTGAAGTCCCCCGAGTTTGATTCCCTGCTGGCAAAAAAAGCTTGGGGGTACTTCAAGGATGGCTTCTGGGGCTGTTTGGCCCAGTTCCGCTCCAACGGCTACTCTGAAGAAGAGCATCCTGCTTCCTTCTTAGACCTGCAACAAGCCGTAGATAACTTGGGCGATGATGATGACGTCGAGGATGAGGAGGAACAAGAGGAGGGAGAGGTTGATGGTGACGCCGGGGCCGACCTCCCGAGTTCCCCTAAGCCCTAGTTTCTTGCTGTAACCTTTTGTTATAACCTTTTGGCAAATTTAATGAAATCTTGACCTTTTCGAGTTCTTCCCTTTGCGTCTTATTCTTGAGATGTCCCGACGACATTATAGAATAGGGCGTCCGAGCTATACTGACGATATAGGAATTTGACAAAGTATTGAATAAGCATATGTAACAAAATAACCCGAGCCTATAACTGAACAATAATCCGAGCTCACGGTTAGACAACGTAATTTGTGCTTATACATAGCAATCCCCTGAAGTAATTTTTTCGAAGCGCGCAAGTCATTGATGAAACCTGGGTCCTTATGGGTGTTATCTTGGTTTCCCGAGCTTGGAGGGGTTTTGGTTTTAATGAGGTTCCCTCCCGAGGAGGGGTTAATGCGTGAGCAAACATAAGCGCCGAGTTGATTTGGCCTCCGTATTGGCGTAGAAAAGTTACGCGAAGTTGCAAGCGCGAGACTGGGGGCGCCAGTGCGGAACTGGGCTTAGGTGCCGAGCTGATCGGGCTTATATGTTTTTCGTAGAAGAGCTACGCTAATTTGCCAGTGCGGGACTGGGCTTTGTTGCTCAAGTGGGGTTTCCACCCGAGAAGGTGCCAGTGCGGAACTGGGCTTATGTGTCGAGCTAGTCGGGCTTATGTGTTTGCGTAGAAGAGCTACGCTAATTTGCCAGTGCGGGACTGGGCTTTGTTGCTCAAGTGGGGTTTCCACCCGAGAAGGTGCCAGTGCGGAACTGGGCTTATGTGCCGAGCTGGTCGGACTTATGTGTTTGCGTAGAAGAGCTACGCTAATTTGCCAGTGCGGGACTGGGCTTTGTTGCTCAAGTGGGGTTACCACCCGAGAAGGTGCCAGTGCGGAACTGGGCTTATGTGCCGAGCTGGTCGGACTTATGTGTTTGCGTAGAAGAGCTACGCTAATTTGCCAGTGCGGGACTGGGCTTTGTTGCTCAAGTGGGGTTACCACCCGAGAAGGTGCCAGTGCGGAACTGGGCTTATGTGCCGAGCTGGTCGGACTTATGTGTTTGCGTAGAAGATGAATAATATTCCACGGCCGACGTCCTCGCTTCCCATGCGCATCCTTCAGATAATAAGCGGCGATTCCCGCTTTCCCGACCACCTTGTATGGCCCTTCATACTTTGGATCTAGTTTATCCCTGTCACCTTGATATTGTATTTTCCTCCAGACGAGGTCTCCCAGCTCATATTTTCGAGGTCGGACTCTTGTTGTAAGACTGCTCCATTCTCCTCTGATAAGCTGCTAAGCGCACTGCTGCTCGGGCTCTCTTTTCCTCTAGAAAGTCCAGCTCGAGGCCCCTTATCTCGTCATTATCCTCGACGTACTCTATGACCCGAAGACTATCTTTCCCAATCTCGGCGGGTAGCAACGCCTCCGTGCCATATACCATGGAGAAAGGTGTCTCACCTGTAGCAGCTCGGGTGGTTGTTCGATAAGCCCAGAGAACACTGGGCAATTCATCCGATCATCTTTCCCGAGCAGATTCCAGTCGCGACTTAAGAGCTTGCACGATGGTTCGGTTCGTGACCTCGACCTGTCCATTGCTTTGAGGGTATGCCACCGAGGTGAAGACTTGCTCGATTTTCAATTCCTGACACCACGTCCGCACTTTAGCTCCGCAGAATTGTCTTTCATTATCAGAGATAAGTCGTCGAGGTATCCCGAAACGACAAACGATGTTTTTTACAGAAAATTCAACACCTCAACCTCGGATATCTTCGCCAAGGGCTCGGCCTCGATCCATTTGGAGAAGTAGTCCACAGCCACCAACAAGAATTTCATCTGTCCTCCGGCTGGTGGGAAAGGTCCCACAATGTTCATGCCCCATTGATCAAACGGGCATGAAGAGATGATAGTTTTCAAGACCTTTCGCTGATCCTCCTCGGCCAGTGGTATCTGGTGATAACCCTAATAAGCATCCAGGAAGCTGAGAAACTCGTGACCCGAGGTGGAATCGACAAGTTGATTGATTCTCGGGAGAGGATAACAATCCTTGGGGCAAGCTTTGTTTAGATCCCGAAAATCTACACACATCCTTCATTTTCCTGTAGCTTTCGGCACTAGAACGACGTTAGACAACCAAGTAGGAAAATGCACATCTCTAACATGGCCCGCTTGCAATAGGTCCCCGACCTGATTGCTAATCATTGCGTCTTTCTCGTCGGATATCTTCGCCAAGGGCTCGGCCTCGACCCATTTGGAGAAGTAGTCCACAGCAACCAACAAGAATTTCATCTGTCCTCCGGCTGGTGGGAAAGGTCCCACAATGTCCATGCCCCATTGATCAAACGGGCATGAAGAGATGATAGTTTTCAAGGGCTCGGCGGGCCGCTTTTGAAGATTAGCATGCTTCTGACAGACCCGACAAGATCGGACGAGAGCAGTAGAGTCTTGTTACATAGTAGGCCAAAAGAATCCTGCAAGTGTAGCCTTCCGAGCCAGAGCTATGGCGTCGAGGTGATTCCCGCAACATTCCTCATGAATCTCCCTTAGTATATATTTGGCCTCCTCAGGACCCAAACACTTCAGCAGTGGTCGTGAGAAGGACCGCTTATATAATTTATCGTCCAGAATAACAAAGCGCAGCTCTCGGCGCTTGAGTTCTCGAGCCCGTCGAGGGTCTTCGGGCACCACTATTCGCAAGATGTACTCCAAGATATCATGCCGCCAGTCCAAAGCGGGTACCATCCCTTGACTCTGCCCGACCTGATATACTTGCGACAATAATTCCTTTCCTTGTATCTCCTTTCCCGAGGATTGGGCTAGAGAGCTGGCCATCTTCGCAAGTTTGTCTGCCTTTTCGTTGTTCTCCCGAGGTATCTGCTCCAGACCTCAGAGAAAGCCTCGGTCAGTGTATTCAACGCCTTTGCGTACTTCACCATCTTCTCGTTCTTTATATCGAATTTACCGTTACTTTGTTGAATCACTAACTGAGAATCGAAATACAATAGGATCCGAGCTATCCCCATGTTCTTCACAGCTCGGAGCCCGACGAGCAAGGTCTCATACTCCGCTTCATTGTTAGAAGCTTTGAAGTCGAGAGTGATGGCCAAGCTTGTTTCCTCCCCCCAGGGGGACACCATAACCACCCCGACGCCGCTTCCCGAAGAGCACGAGGATCCATCCACATATACTTTCCACCTCTCTTCCTGCTCGAGAGACACTGTTTCCGCCAAAAAGTCTGCTAAGGCTTGCGCTTTGATGGCTACTCTAGGCTTGAACTGAATATCATACTCGCTGAGCTCAATAATCCACTTAACCAGTCTTCCAGAAGCATCGGAATGAGAGACAATTTGCCCGAGCGCACTGTTAGTAAGCACTGTGATCGGGTGAGAGAGGAAATACGGCCTGAGGCGCCGAGCTGTAATAACCAAGGTCAGAGCCAGCTTCTCCTACGTAGTATAATTTAGCTCAGCGCCTTTCAGAGCATGGCTCACGAAATACACAGGTTGATATACCTGTCCTTCCTCCCGTACTAATACCGAACTTGCTGCTTGCGGAGTAACAGCGAGATAAACAAATAATGGTTCCCCGAGCTCGGGCTTATTTAGAACAGGCAAGCCTTTCAGATATTCTTTCAACTCCTGAAACGCCTTTTCACTATGTTCACTTCACTCGAACTGTTTAGCTCGACGAAGTATCTTGAAGAAAGGAAAGCTTCGGTCAGTCGACCTCGAAATAAATCGGGAGAGAGCAGCAATTCTCCCTGTCAACCTCTGAACCTTCTGAATATTTCGAGGCGAACACATAGAAGCGAGAGCTCGCACCTTCTCGGGATTAGCTTCTATTCCCCGTCAGCCGTGTGCGAGAGTAAAATGAGAGCAATATAAGCTGTGTGCGAGAGAGTGCGATAATGAGTGAATGAATCTGAGAGAGCAAACCTGGGGGGTATTTATAGAGGGGCTAGGTAGATGAATCGACTCGCTTGCACGTTTTGTCGAGACGTGGGTGAGGTCGTGCGCACGTCTTCCGCATAATGCGGCCCACGTTCTCCGCCTTTCGCGGAAGTGCTTTATAACACGTCGGGTTGGGGTTCTCGGGAGACGCCTCGAACCTAGGTTGTCTCCTCGGGTTATAAGCTATTCTCCATAACGAAGGAGCTCGGTCGATTCCCGAGCGTGTGGCAAGGCCTCGGTGAAAATCCCGAGCTCCGAGCTCTATGCGCGCCTCTTGGTTGCTTTCGTCCTTGATGATGTAGGTGAAGTCGATACTTAGTCCGCGGGTCCCGAGCTGCTAATGGGGGGCATCACATATTTATTAATTATGTATATTTGACAACTTACCAGAATTTGTTTTTAGGAAAATAGATTTAATTATATGCACGTGCAAAGCACGTGCTTCGGGGGCACTAGATCTTATTATTTTTCATACCTATCATGTATGATAAACTAACTCTAATTTGTCGTGTTTGATTGGAAATTTAAAGTATATATTTTAACTTACCTGAACTTGTTTTTAGGAATATAAATTTAATTCTAAATTTTAAATTTTATGCACGTGCATTACACGGGCTTCAGGCTTCGGGCACTAGCTCTTATTGCTTGTTTCGTTCCTATCTTGTAATAAACTAAATCCAATTCACCGTGTCTGATTGGCAATTAAAAGTACATTAAAAAAGTTACCTGAATTTTTTACGAAAATACATTTAATTCTGAATTTATATTTAAGTTTTATGCACGTGTATCGCACGTGTTTCGGGCACTAGTTCTTATGTTTCCTATCTTGTAATATAAATTACATCTATTCAGGCTTCGCTTGATACGTAGGATGAGATTATTAATGAATATTAACTTTGAATGATAAGTTATAAATATTTGAGGATATTTTGCATAACGTGTTTTGTTTGGTTCATTTTTATACGAGAGGA
>KV011864.1:4183-28088 GCA_001598015.1 Dorcoceras hygrometricum
AAGAAGTTTGGGAAATACTTGAGAAGATCCTATAACCCTTCTGCTTCTTACAATAATCACAAAAATGATAAAGCTGTATCTGATATGAAATGCTTTAACTGTGAACGTCCAGGGCATTTTGCAGCTGAGTGCAACAGACCCAAGAAAGACGATAGATACAAGCGAGATGACAAGAGAACTGATGATAGATACAAGAAGGAGGATCGATACAACAGAGATGACAAATCAGATGAAAGAGCTGTGGACAGATCGAAGGAGAGATCCAAAGACGGATGAGGATGAGAGGTGACAAAAGATTCAGCTGGAAGCATGATCGCAAAGTACTGGTGGCTGAGGAAAGCACCAAAAGCTGGGCGGACACTGATTCAGAATCTTCATCCAGCAGCTCATCATCCAGCGATAGTGAACAGGAGGAGGTTCACTGTCTCATGGCTGACCAAACATCAGATGACGAGGTATTTGACTTGTCCAATGTTGAATTTACACGTGAAGACCTTGTCAGTGCACTAAATGACATGGTCAAAGAGTACAGGAAGCTTTTCTCACTCATTCGAGGAAGTTAAGTCTGAAAACAGTGATTTGAAAAATAGTTTAGCTGAACCAAGTGTTGTTGAACTTGGTGAGGCTGACATTTGAAAATCGAGCTGAGTAAGCTGACAGCTGAGAGTGAATTGTTGAGAGAAGAGTCTAGTGAGCTCAAAGCTGAAATTGAAACACTAAATGGCTTGTGAGCTCCTGGAACAAGTCTTCTCGTTCTCTCCATAAGCTGCAAGAAAGCCAAAATCCAGCGAATGATAGAACTGGTTTGGGTTTTAATAGTAGTGACAGCAGTGAAGGAGAAACGAGTACTCAATCACAACTGGCACATGACAAGTTCAATAAGATGAGCTTTGTCAAAGCCAACGTGGTATATGATCCATGTGAGTCGATGACATATAATGACCAGATCCCTCAGATGTTGAACCATAAAGTAAAAGCTGGTATCGGCTTTCAAAAACCTGAGAACTCCAAGCCAAGCTGGCTAAAGAACAAACTAGACAAAGACAAAGCAAAAGCTGGTCGAAAGGCATTTGTTCCTAACCAGTCATGGCGTAGTTCAAAGAAGGTAAAATCTGGTTGGAAAAAGGTTCAGCATAAAAAAGATCTAAATGGTCAAAGTATGAAATCAAAGCTCAACAGATCTCACAATACTTATGCACAGACCCTTATGGACTATCATATTGGGAAAGCTGTCAAAGTAATTCAAGTATGGGTCCCGAAAGGGGTAATCCTATCTGGATCCAAGTAAAATTGGGTACCCAAAGCTGGTTTTATGATTGCAGGATAACAGGTACGAACCAGCTGATGTATCAAACTTGTGGTACCTGGACAGCGGCTGTGCGCGACACATGACAGGAAATCAAAAGCTACTATCAGACGTCATTCCACACAAAGGAGCAAAGATAGTCTTTGGTGATAATGCATACGGTAACACTGTGGGTAAGGGTAAGCTTATCCACGATAACATCTCTATCTCAAACGTCCTAGTTGTTGATAAACTTCGTTATAACTTGATTAGCATTAGTCAGCTGTGTGACAAAGGTTACATAGTCCAGTTTCAACAACACACATGCACAGTTCAGAGTCCAAGTGGTCTGGCTGTATTGGTAGGAAAACGTTCGGGGAATACCTACATAATCGAAGATCTGTGCAGCCTGTCAGACTGGGTAAGCGAAATTAAATCGACTTTCAAAAATAAAGGCGGAAAACGTTCTACCCGTTGCCTTGAGCTCTTGCATATGGATCTTTTTGGTCATATTTCCGTAACGAGCTTAGGGGGAACGAATTACACCCTTGCAGTCGTTAATGATTTTACAAAATATACTTGGGTGTTAAAAGCAAAATCTGAAACCGCCGACCAGCTGATACGCCTTTTGAAATGTTTACAAAATGACAGATCTTGTTCAGTCAACTGGATAAGAAGTGATCGCGGTATTGAGTTTTAAAATTTTAAATTAACTTCTTATCTAGAAGACTTAGGAATAAAGAATGAGCTTTCAGCAGCTAGAACTCCTCAACAAAACGGGTTAGCTGAAAGGAGAAATCGCACTTTAAAAGAAGCTGCTAGATCCATGATTGCATATTCCGGTATTTCACAAAAATTCTGGGCAGAAGCAGTTAACACAGAGTGTTATACTCAAAACAGATCGATGATTAATAGGATGCACGATAAAACCCCATATGAGATCTGGCATGGCAAGAAACCTGATATCTTTTACTTCAAGGTGTTTGGGTGTAGATTCTTCATTCATAACAATGGAAAAAAGCATCTAACTGCCTTTGAACCTAAATCTGATGCAGGTATCTTCTTAGGATATTCAGCTGTGAGCAAAGCGTATCGTGTTTTCAACAATCGAAGCTTGACAGTTGAGGAATCAGCACACGTAGTGTTTGATGAAACCAGTTTCAAATAAAATTCAGCTGCTAGCCTACATGATTTGTGATCACGTCTGGAGTCAACAAGTCTTGAAGAATCAGACGACGACGTGCCACAAAGATATTCAGCTGAAGAACAACCAGCAGTGGACACACCGAACATTAATGCACAACAAGATCTGACAGGTAACACAGTAGTCATTGATTTAACTAACAATGATACTATACAGGGTCAGATCTTCTCAAGTGTACCAGCTGCTGGAGGTGTAGCGACAAATGTTCAACCAGACTACGATCAATCAGATGTTGTTCCAACAGACGTTGATAAACCAGACGTTGTGCAAACAGTCGCAAGCAATTCTCCATTGGTTTCAAGATCAACGCCTGAAGCACCAGCTGCTAGCACAAATTATCAATTGGTATCTTCACCACCAGCTGGACAACAAGGCGCGAGCACATCCTATCATTCGGTATTAAGACCAATGTCTGGACAACCAGTCGCAAGTGATCATCAGCTGGTATCCAGACCATCAACTGAAACAAGAGTTGATCCTTGCTCACATCTGGAACAACGATCACAACAGCTGGAAGCAGACGCACAAGCCAACAATGCTCAACATCAATTGGCGTCAGCTGATCCAGCAGTTGCAAACCAGCCAGCGACACAGGGGGAACAAGTATCAAATCCAATTGGACTTGATCTCAAGTGGAATAAAAATCATCCACCTGAGCAAGTCATAGGTAATTTCGAATCTCCTGTTCGCACACGAGGACAGATAATGCATGATCATTTTGATTCTGCTTTCATCACGCATATAGAGCCTAAGCAGATAGATGAGGCCTTAGCTGACCCCAGCTGTATAGAAGCAATGCAAGAAGAACTTAATCAATTTAAGCGTAACAATTTTTGGACACTTGTACCTAGACCTTCTAACCATTCAATCATAGGAACTATGTGGGTATTTAGGAACAAACTAAATGAAGATGGTATAGTAACTAGAAATAAAGCTAGGCTGGTAGCGCAAGGATTTAGGCAGATGGAAGGTATAGATTTTGATGAGACCTTCGCACCAGTAGCAAGATTAGAAGCCATCCGCATGTTTCTTGCATATTCTGCATTTAAATACTTTAAAGTCTTTCAGATGGATGTTAAGAGTGTCTTTCTTAATAGCGTCTTAACAGAGGAAGTGTATGTTGCACAACCTCCTGGATTCGTAAGTCATACACATCCAGATTTTGTTTACAAACTGGATAAAGCTCTATATGGGTTGAAGCAAGCACCCAGAGTTTGGTATGATACAGTGTCTAAATTCCTTATTGAGCATGACTTCATAATAGGCACAGTAGATAAGACTCTGTTTAAGTTTGTGAAAGCTGATCATGTTTTATTGGTTCAGATATATGTTGATGATATTATCTTTGGGTCAACTAACCTCAAGCTGTTCCAAAAGTTTTCTAAGTTGATGCAGGACAAGTTTGAGATGAGCATGATGGGGAAGCTGACATTCTTTCTAGGTTTACAAGTTAGACAGCTGGAGAATGGTATATTCATTATCCAGGCGAAATATACGAAAGAACTGCTGAAAAATTTTGGCATGGACAATTGCTCAGCAGCTGCTACCCCTATGAGCTCTTCAATCAAACTGGATAAAGACGAAGCTGGTACTGCCATTGAGGTATCTCTTTATCGTGGTATTATAGGCTCTTTGCTATACTTAACTGCTAGCAGACCAGACATCATGTTTGCTGTCTGTATGTGTGCTAGATTCCAAGCAGAGCCAAAGCAATCGCATTACATAGCTGTAAAGCGAATATTGAAATATCTTAAGGGTACTTCCAACATGGGTCTTTGGTATCCCAAAGTCTCAGGATTTCAACTAATTGGTTATAGTGATGCAGATTACGCAGGATGCAGGATGATCGCAGGAGCACTAGCGGGACTTGTCAATTTTTAGGGGATCGACTGATTTCCTGGTTTAGTAAGAAGCAGACGTCCATCGCAACGTCAACAGCTGAAGCGGAGTATCTTGCAGCTGGTAGCTGCTGTGCTCAAATCCTCTGGATACAAAATCAGCTGAAGGACTATGGAGTCGATGCTTCTGAAGCGCCTATCCTCTATGACAACACTAGTGCGATCGCGATCACCCAAAATACAGTACTGCATTCAAGAACAAAGCACATTGACATCAGGCATCATTTTATAAGGGACCACGTGCTAAAGAAAGATGTCCGGCTGGAGTATGTGTCGACTGAGCAGCAAGTAGCTGACATCTTCACAAAGCCTCTACCAGACGCTAAGTTTTCTTATTTTAGAAACATATTAGGTCTCCTTGAATTGCATTGATTGTCTGTGAGCTAACGCATTTTTGCAGGTTGTCAGCTGTTGCTTAAATCAGCTGTAAGTCTTTTGTTCAGGGGGAACGCTAAGACTTTCAGCTGAGGCAAGTTTCTCGCATTGGGGTATTATCAGACGTAGGGGGAACCAGGAGCTGAATTGTTAAGTGTGACGTCAGCTGAATATGTTACGACTGGACACACTCAGTTGTTACATATACACAGTTGATGCTTATTTGTGATTAGCTCCTGCCACCTTCAACGATACATTAAAAAAAATCAGCTGTGATGTTAAATCAGCCGCAACAGTTGTGACGTATATACATTTTTGCCCGTGTTTCAATCTTTTCCCTGTACGGGTAAAATCTTTCCAAATTATTTTCAAAATACTGTACGCACCATTGGATGATTGACACGTGGCTGTCATCATTCCAATCGTCACATCTACATCGTTTCCTATTCTTTCATCTTTTCGAATTTCTTACTTATTTACAGTATTTTCCTCTTTGCTAACGCTTACCTTGCAAACTTTGCTCTCTGGTATTCTCGTACTCTCTTGTGCTTTCCTGCGTATATTTTTCAGGCAATCTCTCGCAAATCCTTCGACTATCAACAATGGCATCTTTGTACTATACCAACACTCTTCATGTCAACTTCGAATCTGTTTTGGTCATGGACAATCCAGGTATGGTGTCTATGTTTCAAGCTAATGGCATCTGGCCTAGAGGGATTTTTGGGTTGTCCCACAGTAATCTATGAAGCTGCTTTGGTCAACTTCTTTGAGAATGCTTCAGTCAGGGATGGTGTGGTTGTTAGTACAGTGCATGGGGTTACAGTGGAGATTTCCGAACAGTTGTTTGCTGAGACGTTTGATCTTCCGTTAGAAGGTTTGTAAGAGTTATCGGAGATTCCCAAGGATCTAGTATTTGATGCGAGGAGCATCGTTTCCTTGTCTGGTGAATCGGTCAGTACTTCAGGAAAGAAGCGAGAAATGAAGTTTGAGTACCGTCTTCTCTGTGATATTATGGCAAAGACCATATCGGTAAAGGCAGGGTCCTTTGACGCACTCACCATGGAAAAATTTCTGATGTTGACTGCGATTATTTGTGAAGTGAAGATAAACTGGAACATGGTATTGTTCAATATCTTGAAGGATATGGTGACTACGGGGTCGAGGCAAGCAAAAGGCTATGCCATTCAAATTAGCTTGCTGCTGGAGAATATTCCAACTTTTGAACTGGGAGAATCGTCTGAGTTTCCCTCTTCAAAGATTTTAACAGACAAGACAGTTCATCGCTACATTGTTCTGAATGAGAAAGTTGGTTCAGAAGAAGTGGCTGCTGCACCAAAGGTAACAAGGGCACCCAAGAAAAAGACTGCATCAAAGAAACGACCAGCTGCTGCTCCTGTGGCTGAACCAGTAGTAAAAAATAAGAGGACGACCAGGAAGAAATCTGGTTCTTCGAAAGAAAATGTGGAGATGGTGGCTGTTGCACTGGAACAGGTTCCTATTCAAATCATTGAGCCAATTTCTGTTGCACCAGTCGTAGACCCTAGAGTGGAGGAACAAAGGAAGCTACATCAGATGTCCCTATTGATGAAGATATATCTTCTGTAGAGCAACCAGCTGATGTGGAGACAATTGTTGAAGAGTTTGATGAACCAGCAGTAGAGGGTACTGCTGAGGAGATAAGACCCCCATCTACTGATGATGTGGATGACATCATTGAGAAAGTGTTGGCTGAAACCGCTCATATTGAAGCTTATGAGGAAGATCATGGAGCTGGTACGTCTGATGTTGGAGATCAATCAGCTGGGACAGCTGATAATTCGGTAGCTTGGTATGATCTTCCATGTGAAGTGCTGATTGCTCGTGATTCTCAGCGAGTCTTTGAAACGGCCAGTGACACGGACGATGAGGAGATGGAAACAATTGTTATTGGGGACCAACAGTTACAGACTGTTAATGCGGCTGTCAGCAGGGCAGATGCTGCAGCTGATTACTTTGTGGAAGAGCCGATGGAGGAAACAGAGACAGAGGCTGGTGAACTATCAGCAGATGAGGAGATGTCTATGGAGGACATCTTAATGACCATTCCAGTGGATGTCCCATTGCCTTCTGCTGGTGTGGAAATTACAAAGATCATTTTGGGCAAGGACATCAAAATTACAGGAGTTGATGAAAGGACCTGGTACTTGGCCAGTCTTCCTAAGATCAAACCAGAGGAAAAAGGGAAGAAGCCTCTTCTGGAGAAATACCCAGTTAAGGGCAATCCGGTGAAGGAACAAATTTTGTTGATTCTTGCCGATATTAAGTGCCTTGTACAGTTGCGGGAAAGGATTATAGATGACGTTGACAGATTCTTTAATTTGTTTAGCTTTAAGAAACTAGCCAGTTTGAAAGTGGAAAACGTTTCTGCTAAGGAGGAACTCGTTTTATCGTGGGGAGAAGCAGAGTCGACAAGAGTCGTCCTCAACAGGAGGATGTATATTTTGCTGAAATACAAAGAACTGTTGTTACGGAAATTTTTGGAGGCCAGGAAGCTAAATTTTGCCCCCGGTGATGGTTCGTCTGCTGTTGACCTCAAAATTTTGGATAGGTTATCTGATATTCATACTTTTGTGTTGGAAGAGTTGAAGGAACAGGCAAAAGCACATGGTCTTACGTGGAAGAAGACGTGCTGCTCGAAGCTTTTTGAAGGGCGCCCACGTGATCGCGGTGCCGTCATAGCCAGAACCAACACCAACACTCCATCTAAGTGTTGGATTAGAACTATGATTCTCGTTGATGGAGTGTGGGTCGTTGAACCATGCAGTGATCACTGGGTGAAGATCCCTAAGCCATTTGTACATACTGAAGTTCCGCGGCAACTGTCTTATGAAGACACTCTTCCAGCAGTCAGTACATTTTTCAAGTTGATGAAGAAGAGATGGGCTGATGTGTGTTTAGCGGTTGGTGAATTCTTCGTCTCCGGAAAATTGCTACCAGTAGGTTCAGTTAACTTTTGTAGATCTCTTGAGCTTGTTGAGCCACTTTCTTGTTTTGTCTCTCGACAGCCGACCATTCTCTCTCTCAGATTATCTCAGTTTTGTACAGTTTTCATTCAGAACAGCTTATTCAATGGATTAAGTATCGCAGATATTTGCAGTTTTGTTTCATCTATTGTTTTTGAGAGGACAGCATTGCGAGATGTACAGAGAATTCAAAGTTCAGTTTCTTTTTTTCCCAGTGTACAGAGTTCTTTTGTTTCAGCAGCCAGTCCAAATGTCCAGCTAGCGTTCTGTTCAGTTTTTGAGGATGAGGATGACCAGATGGACATTGATCAGCGATTAGCCTCTCCAACCACCACAGCTGATTCTTCCATGAACTTTAGTAACAATTACATTCTTTTGGGAGAAGATGAAACTCCAAATCAGCCTTCGCTACCGACTGTCGCTACAAATCTTTCTACTTATCTTGATGATTTCAGAACCATTTTATGGCAGCGCCTTGATGCTCAGTTAGAGGATATCAGGCACATTGGATTCTCACAATGATGTTCTATCCAGGCTCACTACACTTGACAAGAGCCTTCGGGACGCTCTGCTACAACAAGGAGAATACTTTCGAAAGTTAATTCAAAATGTTCGACAAGATGGCCGAACTCTCGATGATGTCCAGACCCTTCATTTCAATGAGTTTCGAAAAGGTTTTATGGCTCACAGTGCTACTGTCACTGCTGATTCGATGGATTTTCGAAAGCACTTAATGCCAAAGTCACATATTTGGATGAGCAAGTGGTCGATACACGCAATGATTTATTAGAATTTAGTTCTCAGGCACAGGAAACCCTCAATCTCATTACCACCAACTGAGCAAACTTATTGCTTATATCAACCGTGGTGGTAATGACAAAAATGGGGAAGTGAGTAGCAGCCGCCCTCAACCACCTCCTGATGATCAAAACAGAGGCAGTGGGAATACAGGTGGTGGTAGTGGTGCTAGAACAACAGATATTGTGGACAGATTTAGTGGTAGCTTGAGCAGAGAAGGTCGAGGCAGAGGCAGTGGTGGTAGTAGGAGTAGAGGACATTCCAAGAAAAGATATCCTAGCGGTGGTGGTGGAACGTTCAGGAGATCGTTTGATGATTGGCTAGGATAGAATGGTTGTTGATTCCTTGTACAAATCTTATGTACAGTTCTTCATTAATAAAAGTTTGAATTTCAGCAGTCCTTGTGCAATTTATTTTTGCCTATTCATATATCTCGGCTGATAATTTTTGTCATCACCAAAAAGGGGGAAATTGTTAGGATAAAATTTATTAAGTTTTGGTGATAACAAAATAATATAAGTACTGAAGTTAAGCTAGATCTGGACAACAGACGATGTTATCAACTACGTATTTGGAACATAGCATATTTCAGTCGACGGGTTGATTTTTAGCTGATGGTTGTTAAGTGGAAGTATTCAGATGTTGCGTTGAGATTTTCAGATGCTAGATATCAGATGTTGATATTCGGGATTATTTCAGAGGTTGAATTATTACAAGTTATCAGTTTCTGGTACTGGATTAGTCATTGGATTTCTACGTTAGCATTTGGTATTCAATCAGCCGTTGGGATAAATTCAACCGGAGATTTTCAGATGCTAGATATCAGATGTTGATATTCGGGATTATTTCAGAGGTTGAATTATTACAAGTTATCAGTTTCTGGTACTGGATTAGTCATTGGATTTCTACGTTAGCATTTGGTATTCAATCAGCCGTTGGGATAAATTCAACCGTTGGTTAGTAATCAACAAATATATTAGTTTCAGACGCAATTTGTTAAGTGTTAGCGTGTTTTGTTAAAGATTGCAAAACGACGGCGTTTGGATAAATTGAAACGACAGCGTATTGGATTAGCGCTAGGATTCAGCCGATGGGTTTTGCATATAATCACTACTGGTATATCAGCCGTTGGTATTTCAGCTGTTGGACAAATCAGGTGATGAAGTGTTCAGGTGTTGTAAACAGCCGTTACGTCATAAAGGGAGATATTTCAAGCGATCATCTGGTGCATACTTTCAGATTTTCAAGTCATCAGCTGGTGCACAAACAATGAATTGATTCAAATTCGATCAAATACTCAAATTGGAAAAGATCGATGGCCATAACTGAATCGTACAATTGCTTGGAATTAAGGAGACAATATCGATACTATTTTGGGTAAATAGTACAACTTACAGAGGACGTTATACGGTGATTGCACAAATATGGAAAATGACAATCTGGTTCTGACAATGTGCAATTTACCATTTGGTGGAGCAGGATATACGGTTACAGATTATCAGATTTCAAAAAGGGATTTTATTTTCCTTTACAGAGTTAATCGACCGTTGTGAACGAAGACTATAAATAGCAGGAGTTTTGAATTGAAGATAACCTTCGCTATTGTTACTTACCGTCACTCTGCCAATTTTACGAGAGCTTTGCAATTTGAAGTTATTCTCAAAAGCTCACAACTCGAAGAACTTTAAAAAAAACCTTCATAGATTTACCTTCGAGTTTATTCTCTGGTTCAATCTTTTTGAATCGAGTTTCATTGTTTAGAAACCAGAGAATTTACGGCACTCAATAGATTTGTATTCCATCGTTGTATTCATTGTTTAGTCTGTAACAAACGAGCTGTCTAAAAGCCGTTTGAAAAACATATCATTCTAAGTGTTGTAAAACCAGCAGCAGCGTCTGCGTGATTGTTTGTTGAGTTGCTAGGAGTTCACCTTGAGCGAGGCTCGGTGACTGGGTGTTTGTAGAAGGCCTGCATGCATCAAATCTTCTAGTGAAACCTTCCTGAAAAGGAAGAAGGGGAGACGTAGGATATTTATATCCGAACTTTCAGAAACAAACTCTGTCCCTTAACTTTTACATTACGCATTTACTTTCTTGTTAAACTGTTCACTGATCAATTGGCTTTATTCCGCACATATTTTTTAGCCAAAAGATCAGCCATTAAACTGAGATATCTTAATTCTGGTAACTCGGACTTAAGTTAAGCAGTGCTTGTAAAAATAGTTTTAAACGGTTTCGAAAATTTAAAAATACCAAGGAGTTCATTCAACCCCCCCTTCTGAACTCGTAGGCCTTTTTTCGTGCCATATCGATCCTATCAGGGGGGGGATTAAGGATAGTAGAAGTCAAATCACTCAGAGAGAATTAGTTTTGGTTTGACGCTAATCAGATTAGAGGAGTCCCTCGTAAGATTTCAGATCTTTAAGCCCAAAAGCTGTTGAGAAAATATGAGGATTTTTGGCTAGCATTTCATCCCTAGTTGGTGATGAGAACCTAAGTAGATATTTGTGGTAGTAGAGAGCGTAAGCTAAGTTCAGCTTAGGGATATTCCGGATGTCCTGAGCTGACGGATCAGATCTCTAGTGTGAGGCCGTGTCTTTTGGTGGTTTTAGCTTAAGTGAGGACTGTTCTGTACGCATAAGCTGGCCGATTGTTACGAGCAATTCTGAGTTTAGGTACTATGGGTTGAGACCATCACAATCTTTTTTGGTTATCATAAGATGATAGAGCCTTCTGAGCTGATCATTAAGCTATAATCTGACCAGTAATGGTGTAAGCTGTTTTTGGAGTGGTACTGCGCGCTAAGATTTCTTTTACAGGTGACAACTTAGGCATACCCCAGATCAAGATTTTGGGTTGTGATCGTCCTAGTACCGCACCTTAGCAGAGCAAAGTGCTGTTTGATAGGAAGTAAGATGAAACTTGAGGTTTGGGTGTAGAATGCAGAAGTTGTATATGTTGACAGTGAAGGATTAGTGCCTCCTCCCGAGTGTCGAAGGTCTATTGATCAACTTCTAGGAGTAGCAGTGTTCTCTAGATTGGATTCCGCTAGCTGAAGAATTTATATGTGGCGATTAGCAAAGCTGCATCAGATCGCGTTAGAGTTAGCGCGAGTTTAGTTTTAACCTTTGGGATTGGAAATTTCATCATTCGTGGATCAAGAATAGAGTGATTGGCTTTTGATTGGACCAGTTTGTATTAGTGTCTGTAGATGACATGCTGAGTTGTATTTAGAGCAGAAGTTCAGATAACCCCTCACCTAGGCAGCATGTTAAGTACGATTAGATCCTTGTTTGTCAGCTGAGTTGAGGACTTAAAACCGACCCTAGTGGGAGAAATATTAAGCTGAGCTAGATGTGTTTAATCATTGCCCCGAGCTGTTCATATAAGCAAATTTCGAGGACGAAATTATTTTAAGGGGGGTAGATTGTAACGTCCAGAAAATCTCTAAGTCCACATATTATTTTATTTTGCTTCGAAGGGTCAATCTGCGATTTTCGCATCCTCAGCACATTAGTTTGCATCTGTGTTGAATTTCAGATTTCAGTTTAGGATCGCGGTTCAAGAGTATTCTGGATGGAATTAACCCGAGAACGATTTGAGTTTTTAAAATGTTTTAAAATATTTTGTTTTAAAATGATTTATATTAAAGAATTATTTTCTTTTAAATATATAATATTGAGTATGGGAAATAGCTTTCAAAAGAAATGATTTCACGTACGAATGCCCATACAACTTTTCACCTACTACTTCCATTATTGGAGCTCTCTTAAATTACGGTGAAGCACTTCATTTGAACAAACAAGAAAACGCAGTTTCTCTAAAATTTTCTAAGTGCATCGTCGGTGCTCGTGGGGAATTCCAGCCAAGGTGTTCTTTTCAGCCGCTATTCGTTTCAGGCAAGTACTTTCTATTCTTTGACGTATCCCTGGAAAAATAATATGTTCCTTTCAGCTTGTGTGCTTGAAATGTGCAGTTTCTCCAAGTTTATAGTTTCTGTTTAAAAGTGCTGGTTTTATTAAAGGTATGAGTTTTCGATAATGTTCGATTTTCAAGTGCAAGGTGTTCTTTTCAGCCGCTATTCGTTTCAGGCAAGTACTTTCTATTCTTTGACGTATCCCTGGAAAAATAATATGTTCCTTTCAGCTTGTGTGCTTGAAATGTGCAGTTTCTCCAAGTTTATAGTTTCTGTTTAAAAGTGCTGGTTTTATTAAAGGTATGAGTTTTCGATAATGTTCGATTTTCAAGTGATAGATTTTTCAGAAGCTGATGTTGTTGTTGTTTTTTTTAAACTGCTGGGATGTACAATTATCGCTTCAAGTAAAATTCCAAGTGAACCAGAGAAGTTCTTGTTTTTCCTAAAGTAGTGTCAAGACTCTAGACATTGAATTTAAACGAATAAACAAATCTGGTTCGATCGGGAGCAAGTCCTGATTTGATAAGCGAAGTTATTTTGTTTAGAATCTGTCGGAGTTGAAGCAGGGTTTCGTGATTTCGAGAGATATCTATTACCGTAACTCTTGTTGTCCAGCGTCAGATACTGTTACAGTAACCTCCTGTTTGAGAGAATCTGTTATCAATAACCTTCTTTTCCCAGAGAGTGATATATGTCGCCAGTAACCTTCGTTTCTCAGAGAGTGATATCTGTTGACAGCTTTGTTCATTCCCCAGAGAGATCTGTTGACAGCTTTGTTCATTCCCCAGAGAGATCTGTTGACAGCTTTGTTCATTCCCCAGAGAGATCTGTTGTGAGCTTTGTTCGTTTCCCAGAGAGAGATCTATTGTAAATTCCGTTCGTTTTCAAGAGAAGTCTGTTGACAGTTACTCTGTTCATTTCCCAAAAGGTCTGTTACCAGTGACTTCTGTTTGTTTCTCGAGAAGTCTGTTTTTCCTCGAGAGGTCAGTCGTGACTTCTGTTCGTTTTCCCAGAAGTGGTCTGTTGTGAGTTCTGTTTGTTCTTCCCGAGAGTCCTGTTTCTCCCGAGAGATCGAGAGATCTGTTTTTAGAGAGATCTGTTTTTCGAGAAATCTGTTTTCTTCGCGAAATCTGTTTCATAAGCGAAATCTGTTTTCTTCACGAGATCTGTTTTCTTCGCGAAATCTGTTTCATAAGCGAAATCTGTTTTCTTCGCGAAATCTGTTTTCTTCGCGAAATCGGGAAGGATCCACTAGAATGCTTTGATTACAGCGACCCTCGCTGCAACCCACTCCTACGGTCAGCAGCTGCAAGAACTCCTAGCAACCATTACACACCAACCCGCAAGCTGCATGTGTCTAACTCACTTCTTTACTGCCTCAATGAGAAAGGCTACAGACACTTATTTGACGTCTCAGTGCGAAAGACAACGTGGACTTGTTTACGTCTCTGTCCAAAGACTACAATTTTAATTTACATTCACTCTAATCTGTTTCGCTCAACTCTCAAATGTGAGTGAATGTATATGTGTGTGAGATTTACAGTGTATGATCAATCTCTCAAACATAAAATCTCATACACTGGGAAGTGCTCCTGTCCGAGCCGGTTTTACCAATGTCTTTCCAGAGCTTGTGCTGTCGACTTGATTGTTCTTTGAAGTCCAACAATGCATTAGCTCACACCTAACATTAAACCAGCTTGCACACCAGCTGCCACAGAGTGTGCAAACTTGCGACGAGCACTAGTATGTGTTGTGCACTACTCTATTTTATGTCCTATACTTGCACAACACTCTCTCAGCTCTTTTCTCCTTTCTTGGCTCTCACATTTCTTCGTGTACACTGCTCTTGTTACATAGCCTGATACGGAGATTTTGTCCGTTGGACACAAAGTAGTAGCCGTTGAAAGTCTTCTGACACTGTTGTACTTTGCGTCCTTTGTCCATAAATGTGTCTGCATGCTATTTGGCTTTTAGCACGTGAGCACTGTACTTTGAGAATACAACACAACATTGAACACTGAAACGTAGCCTGCGTAATGTTGTGTGTTCAAATTGCTTTGCTTGTCGTTTTGTCCAACTTCTGATCTTGAACTCAGACGACTTCTGCTCTGTTGGCTGAGCTGGTTTGACCTTAACCATCTTGGATCTGTGCATCAGCTCGTAGCATCTGCAGATATGTTATCCAAGCTGGTTTGACCTTGACCAGCTTTGCTCCATTCAGATTTTTTCATTACACTGAGCTGGTCAGAGCTCTTTTCTTCTCTGCTCTTGTTCAAAGCTCTCTTCTTATCTGCTCTTGAGCTGCTCTTGTTATGTTCTTTCCTACTCTTGAGATTTTTCGAACCACCCTGTTCATCATACTCAGCAGGTCGCTTCTCTGAGCTGGTTTCTCAGCTGGTTTCCTTTCCAGGTGGTTGCTTCTTATAGGAGTCTTCCTTCATATCTCCACCTTCACGTCATCACAGGTGTCGACATTGTTCACGCTCACTGACTCATGCCTCAGCAACTTCATCATCTTCCCCATAAAGCATCCAGCTTCTGGGATCCTTGATCAGGTTTTCTCTTCCCTGATCTGGTTTACCAGCTCCGCTCTATTTTCTCGTCAAGATTCATTGTGTGCTTGCCTGTTCACTTGGTCCATTCAGACATCTCATCCAAACCATCGGCAAGCACACCTTTCTTTCACTGGTTGAGCTGCAATCCAGCACCAGTGAATATATCCCATCTTCTTTGGGATAGAGTACCCAGTTCAAATTAAGTCTTCCCAAGGACTGAGATCCCTTCGATGAACTGGTTACAAGTGCGTTCTGTGATCAGACCTGCACTTGATCACCGCACTTGTATACTGCTCTGCACTTGAACACCACGCTTGTACGCTGCACTTGATCTGCACTTGAGCCATTCTGTACTTCATCTCTCTGTGCTTGAACTCTGCTCTTCTATCTCATCAAGCTGGTGAACCAGCTTGATGCTTCCTGCGCTCTGGATTCCTGCAGAACCTGCATATCATCCCATGTTGGACCAGCTTGGGCATCCCCTCATCGTTCCAACTTAGATGTTTTTTGGCTCGACCAGCTTGGGCGTCCCATCACTGTTCCAGCTTGAACATCTCCATGTTTCTTCAATCAAGTTCACTGCACAAGTAATATAAACCGTTAGTAATATATTAACAGATTTTGTGTCAATAAAAACTTAGATTCTGATCTGTATAAACAGATCCAACAATCTCCCCATTTTTTATTTACAAAATCTGGATAAGCATATGCACGTATGTTTATGCTCCAAAATATTTCTCCCCTTTTTTGGGAATCAAAAAGGGTTTCGAAATCAAGTCTCCCCCTTAATATTTAAAACAACCTCCCCCTAAATAGCGAATGGGGTTATTTTTATTTTAAAATCAAAGTTATTTTCGGAGGGACGACATTTTGTGAAAAACATATGCATGAGATTTTGAAGACAGAATCTATGCTACTCAAAGGTTCTCATTTATTTCCCTAGGATATAGCCTCGCCAACCCTAGAGATCTTGGCGTCCACAGACCTCGCGCAATCTGTCAGCTCGTCGGAACAGATATTGCTGCACTTTCCTTTCGAGAAACTGCTTTTCAATTCAATAGACATTTCTCCCTCTATCAATATAACATGAGTTTTGAAAGCCTTAAAAAATTTTGTAGCACAGACAAGCTCCGACGATCGGAAATCAAAGGTACGAATGAACAGTAACTAAAAGGGTTTCGGGAGATATAGCTTCTCGAACACGCATGAGGATAAGATATTTTTGGTTTAACAATAACTAAGTCCTGGGTCAACAGTCCTATATATACTGCTATACCCAATCTGGTCTACAGTTCCTATAGAACAGCTCAGAGCTTCTCTACTGCTCCAGCTTAGGCATACACGTACACCAGATCACGCATCATCACAGATCGCGCACGCAGAACAAATCGCATACATATATCAGCTCGTGCCAAACCCAGCTCATCTCGGAGCTAACAAATCAGATCTCACTTCTAGCACGAATAACAAACCACACTGCCGAGACCACGAACCAACCAGCTCACGCAAAAACACAGTTCAGTTCTCACGCATATAGATCACACACGACCACAGCAGATAACACCCTCCCAGCTCAGGCCAGATTACGCACTCCGACTAGCTAAGAAGTCAGCTCAGAGCATCAAGCTCAGCTCTTGGCCTCCAGAACCGTACGCACTACCTAGACCAGCACGTACCTCAACAGCTCAGCTCACACAGCTAAGCTTAGACCTCAAAGCTGACACCCATTTGGACACAGCTCGGGACGCTTCCACTAGCAGATTGCGCACACTAACGGCTCACATCCACGACAGATCACGCTCATGGCTAAGCTCTCGTGTATGCAGGTTACGCCCCAAACAGCTCAGAAGAACTAGGCCAAACTCCTACCTTATCTGACTAATGAAACAGCTCACAACACGTACTAGTAACAGCTCACAGGAGCAGACCAGTTCACGCACTGGTCAGCTCACGTGAGACCAACAGCTTACGCTGAACCTGTTCTAAGTCATCATCTTTCACCAAGGCAGATTAGATCGCATCCTACTTACCAGCTTAGGATGCTCCAATAGCTTACAACACTCCAAAAGCTGTTCGATAAGTTCTCGAATCACAGCACATAATCTCAGGACATCTTGCGATCCCAAAACAGATTACACATGTTTCTCCCTGCTACGTAGTATTCCTAAACTGCTAACAGCTCACGGACTCAACATAGTCCGAGCTTAACAGCTTGCGCCCAATCTGGTGCAAAGGAACAGTTTACGCTTCCACCCATCACCAGCTCCCGCAACATACCAGATCACCTCTAAGATGGGCTTCCAATCTGCTACAACACACAAGAGCAGCACGGCCACTCTAACAGCTTTCGCCCTTGCTAACTCAAACCAAAACCAAAATAGCTTACACCAATATCTTAGAGCGAAACGTAATAGCTCTCTAAGTTGAATAACCTCGGCTAATTAACCCTTAATCTAAACCGATTAAGCTACTAATTAGCTTGGTTAATCACAACCCTCACAGTATCTTGGTTTCCCAACTTCCCTAAAAGTCAATGGCACAAGCACACAGCAATCCTCTAGCATCTGATTCACCCTCTCTGTTTGCCCATCGGTCTGAGGGTGAAATTCCATGTTGAAATGTAACTTCGTACCCAGAGAAGCATGAAGCCTCCTCCAAAATGCTGATGTGAACCTAGTATCTCTGTTCGATACAATAGATACCGTGACCTCATGCAGTCTGACAATCTCTCTGATGTACAATTCAGCATACTGTATCATAGAGAATGTGGTCCTCATCGATAGGAAATGCGCTGATTTTGTGTTGGATCTGTGTTTATAGATCAGAATCTGAATTTGATTAACACAAAATCTGTTATTATTCTACTAACATTTTACTGCGATGTACATTGCACTTGATTAGGAAGACAAGGAGATATCCAAACTGGAACAATAACGGGACCCCCAAGCTAGAACAGTTGAAGATGTCTACGCAACAATGAGGGGATGCCCGATCTGGTACAACAGAAGAAGATCCAGAGTGCAGGGAACACCAAGCTGGTTCACCAGCTCTGTACAAGAGCAGTTTGTTGATCAAGTGCAATGAGATCCAGTGAAGATCAGAACTATTCAAGCGCAGATCAAGTGCCGCGTACAGGTGCAGTGTTCAAGTGCCGACGCATAGACAAGCATAGTGATCAAGTGTAGGTCGGATCACTAAGCGCAACTATAACCAGTTCATCATAGGGATCTCAGTCCTTGGGTAGACTGAATAAAAACTGGTTATTATATCCCAAAGAAGAAGGGATATAATCACTGGTGCTGGATTGCAATTCTATGAGGATAAGGTTTAAAGAATCCTCGGAGAACTGGCTCAATCAACCACTGAAAGAAAGGTGTGCTTGCTGATGGTTTGGATGAGGTGCCTGAATGGACCAAGAGAACAAGTAAGTAACACAGTGGCTCTTGACGAGAACAATAGAGCCAAGCTGATTAAGGACAAGCCAGCTCGAACTGAAGAAGACCAGCTCGGAGAAGAGAAAATCGGATCGGGAGATCTGGTCAAGCTGGATGCTTATGAGAGATATGGACACAAGATTCTGTGATCGTGAACAATGTCGACACCTATGATGACGTGAAGATCACATGCCATCCGATACCAAAGGAATCGTGGAGGAAGATTCCTGTGGTAACCAGTTGGGAAGGAAACCAGCTGGGAAAAGCTCGGAGCCCAGCAATGTCTCAGTGAAATGAACAAGCCAGCTCGATGCAAAGAAACCAGCTGGTTATGATCAAATGAGCCTGGCAACAAGAGCAGTGGTCAAGAGCAGGAAAGAACAGAACAAAAGAAACTGTGTACAAGAACAGATTACAAGAGCAAATTTGAAATCAGCTCAAGATCAGTTGCGAACAAGAGCAGTAGAGTTGAAGAAGCAACCATTTCGAAGTAAAGACCAGCTCAGTGCAAACCAGAACGGAGATAAGCTGGCAAGCTAGTTAAGGTCAAACCAGCCCGGATAGCATGACAGATGCTATCAAAACTACGAGCAAAGCAATTTGAATACAAGACTACACGATGTTTGCTTTTCAGTATTCAAATCGATTTGCTTGTGTTGTCTTCTCAAGTACAGTGCTCACGTGATTAAAGTAAATAAAAGCTTGCGACGCATTAAAAGACAAAGGACGCAAAGTACAACAGTGTCAGAAGACTTTCAACGGTTACAACTTTGTGTCCAACGGAAAAATATGCAAAGCGGCTATAACTAACAAGAGCAGAGAGACAAGAAAAGAAGAGAGAAGTCAAAAGAGTGTTGTGCGAATGCTTCAGAGAAATATCAAGTCGACAGCACAAGCTCTGGGAAGACATTGATAAACCAGCTCGGATAGGAGCGCTTCCCTGTGTGTGAGATTTTATAATTCGAGAGATTGAGCGTACACTGTAAATCTCACACACGATTCACTCATATATTCGAGAGTTGAGCGAAACAGACTTGAAGTCATTAGAATTTTCCTTGCATATGCATCTTTTAAGAACTTTAAATTTTATCAAATGGATGTAAAAGTGCGTTCCTAAACGGCATCTTGAATGAGGAAGTGTATGTTACATAACCTCCTGGCTTTGTAGATCATACCAGACTAGACTTTGTCCACAAGCTTGATAAAGCTTTGTATGGTCTGAAACAAGCTCCCAGAGCTTGGTATGACACTTTGTCCAAATTTATAATAGATCATGATTTTGTTATTGGTTCTGTCGACAAGACACTGTTTAAATTTGTGAAAAATGATCATGTCTTGTTAGTACAGATATATGTTGATGATATGATCTTCGGCTCTACTAATTCCAAGATTTGCGACAAATTATCCAAGCTTATGCAGGATAAATTCGAGATGAGCATGATGGGGGAGCTGACGTTTTTCTCGGATTACAAGTAAAGTAGCTTGAGGATGGAATATTCATAAATCAAGCGAAGTAAATCAAAGAACTTCTTTAGAAGTTTGGTATGGAAAAATGCTCAGCAGTTGCTAATCCGATGAGTTCTTCCATCAAGCTAGACAAAGATGAAGCTGGACCTGCCGTTGAGGTAACCATGTATCGTGGGATGACTGGCTCGCTTTTATACCTCACTGCAAGAAGACCAGACATTATGTTCTCAGTCTATGTGTGTGCCAGGTTTCAAGCTGATCCAAAACAATAACACTACATGGCTGTTAAACGCATTCTTAATATTTGAAAGGTACGCAGAACGTGGGTCTTTGGTATCCCAAAGACTCAAGTCTAAATTTGATTTGTTATAGTGATGCAGACTACGCAGGTTGTAAAGTTGATAGGCGTAGCATTAGTGGGACTTGTCAATTTCTGGGTGATAGACTTATTTCATGGTTTAGCAAGAAACAGACGTCAATTGCACATCCACAGCTGAGGTAGAGTACCTCGCAGCTGTTTGTTGCGCTCAAATGTTATGGATTCAACAACAACTTCGGGACCATGGCATTGATGCACATGAAGCACCAATCTTATGTGACAATACCAGTGAGATTGCTATCACTCAAACCCTGTGCTGCATTCCAGAACCAAACACATTGACATACGCCATCACTTCATTATATACCATGTGCAAAAGAAAGATGTTCGGGTAGAGCATGTGCCAACGGATCAGCAAGTAGCTGACATCTTCACCAAGACTCTGTCGGACGCTAAGTTTTCTTACTTTAGGAACATCTTAGGTCTCTTGGATATGTCATGAATGTGTTCTGCATGCATACATTGAGGGGGAACAATATATTCAAACAGATAACCTTACGCTCCGCTATTTGTCTTCTAGCTGGTCAGCACCATGCTGGTCTGGTCCGATTTGGGGCATGTTGTTAGAGTTGATGCCCAACTAGCCAACTTGTGGCGTGTGGGTTTATAGGCTCTTGTATATGACAATCTTTATATATGATATTCTCATTTATCCATATGGCATTCTTTACTTTCATTGTGTGTATGATGATTTACAATTGCGTTGAGTAAAGACCTAGAATGCACTAAAGTGTATGTTAGATGTGATAGTGGGTATGACGGCTATCATGAAACACATCTAATAGTCACTGTGTATTCTGAACGTGTTCCTAGTCGATTGGGCCGTCAAAATGAGGATAAGGCCACCCGAGCTTGAGACTAGTATCTGCGATGCGAAGTACCATGTTTCATTGGTAGGGAACATTGTGATGTTCTGAGCATGCAGATAGATAGTGACCTGGTGATCTATCGAACTACCCTCGTTCGGACTTTCCAAGTGATTACCATTTGTCGAGTGGATAAGTCCGAGGTCTTGGTTGTACTGATTAGTCCTCACGACTCGAAACGTCATTGAGACACTGCATGATAGGCGTCTCACTTTGACCCATTTGCCGACTCACTTCGGGTCATAAGGCGTCGGGATTGGGTGAGACCCCGATGCATGTAGGAGTCGATGCATCGTTGTCGAGGATTCACCGCTCGCAGACATGCGTGGATATCCTATGCTATCTGAGGGGATAATAGTGTATAAATCTCTGGCCAGAGTACTAGAAGTATTTTAGGTAAATGGGTTCACCTAGTTACACTCGCGATGTCACTATTCGATCTCCAAGATGTACGCATAGCTATCAGATCTATAGCGACTCTCGATTTACCAATGGTCGCTGATCTGATCGGGATATATGGATTGAAAGGACCATACTGTACATTAACCACGACCAACTGGTTCTTGCAGGCACTATCAGTGATACCTAGGGGATCATGGGGCGATGTTTCTAGACGCTCTTACCATGATCCGTTGGGCAAGTCCGGAATTGTGATTCAGGAGCCACAATGGTTGTGGGCCCACGGCTAGCTGTATCCCTGAACCATTGAGGGTCACACAAGTAATGGATTCGAGATTCCCGCACGGATACTGAGCTCAATGTGTTGAGCATGAGAAGAGGATTTTGGGAGTGCGACTTCCCAAAAAGTCAACAGAGGTCAAATCGTGATTTGCCGATGTTGAGGGGCAAAACGGTCATTTTGCACTGGGGTTCTGAAAAATGGTTTTTCAGATCATAGTATTCAGCTTTGGAAACTGAGTCGATCTGTCCGATCTGATCGACGATCGGAGTTATAATGAAGTCTAGGTGATAGGGATGAACCGAATGTTCACCCGTTGGACCCGGGCCCGTTGGGCCGGTCCAAGATTATTACTAAGTCTATTTAATTAGGCTTGTAGACTTCATAATCATAACTTACTCAAAACCCTAAACCTAGAGCTTAGAAGCCGCCGCCCCCTCTCCTCAACCTCACGCCGCGGCCGCCGTGCGCCGCTCGCCGGAAAATTGTTTCCGGCCAAATTCGACGAGGATAATCCATTCACGCAGATCTCGTCAGGCCTTCTAGTGCAGGCTGACGAAGGAATCCCGTCTCCGGTCGTGTACCTGATTGACGATATCTACCGCCGCCTACCGTGAAGTATCGTTTTATTTACGAAATCGGTCGGAGCCAGGCACAAGTTGCCAGCAAGGTAGCAATCTTAAACACCCTATGAATGTCATAGCATGTAGTTTTATCGTATTGATCGTCTCCCGGTATCATTTTATTTGTTCTTCCGCTGCCTCGCCGGGAGGCGTGATCCAAATCCCAACAGTGGTATCAGAGCCAAGGTTTTCGGATCTGATCAATACGTTATGCCTTATTGTATCTAATCTCTGAATTTTAGATTTGGAATCGATCGGATAATCAAGTTTTGAACCACGGCCACGCCGCCGCCGCATGCGACGGCGCCCCTCCTCCTCGCGCACACGAGTGCGCGCGACTTGCGCGCTGGCCGCCCAAGGGAGGCCGACGCTGGCGCCGCTGCGCGCACATGCGGGACTGTCGCGCATCCCGACCTCGCGCACCTGCTGTGTGAATGGTCGGCCGCTACGTGCGGCTGTGCGGCTGGACGTCGGGCGCTTCTTCCGCGCGAGGTGGCTGCTCGATGATCGCCGCTTCGCGCGATGGGGGCCGGCCTGCTATCACTGGAGTGCGCACGATGGCGCCGCTGGATGTCGCAAGCTGTGGGCAGCCGCTGCTGCAAATCATGGGCGACGCTTGGCGCCGCTTGGTCGATGCTGGTCGACGCCCGTTGCGCAACGATGCGCGCGCTGGCCGCGTGCCCCCTAGCGGCGCGCGTGATTTCGTGATGGCGGCCGTCGGCCGGCTGCCGCTCCGGTGGCGCTCCGGCGATGTCGTGACGGCTGATTTCTTCTAGGGTTTGATTCGGGCCTGTCCCGGGCTGCCCGTGAAGTTTTCGGGCCGTTATGCGATATCGGGCCCGTTTTAATCGATTTTGAAATTTTAAGATTTTTGGGCCTAAAATTGTTTAAGCCCAATTTGATAAATTAGTAAAATGTGATTTTAATTATAAAATAGGATTTTATAATGAAATATGATTTTGTTGATTAAAAATCGATTTTATCGACAAAATACGATTTTATTATAAAATGCGATTTTATGATTAAAATATGATTTTGCGATAAATAATTAGATTATTTAATTTATGCATGTTAATTAGATTAATTGCATGATTGGGGTGATCGAGAGCCGTGCCCAATGTGTTAGGTGTATGCAATAGGTTTTGTATGATTTCGGTTTTTATGAAATATGATTTTGTTGATTAAAAATCGATTTTATCGACAAAATACGATTTTATTATAAAATGCGATTTTATGATTAAAATATGATTTTGCGATAAATAATTAGATTATTTAATTTATGCATGTTAATTAGATTAATTTCATGATTGGGATGATCGAGATCCGTGCCCAATTTGTTAGGTGTATGCAATAGGTTTTTGTGATTCGGTTGTATTAATATTTTGATTATCATTTAAAGTGGGCCTGTTTGTGGCCCGTTCCCA
>KV011864.1:76355-111196 GCA_001598015.1 Dorcoceras hygrometricum
TTAAGTACTTGCGAAGGACTAAGAATATGTTCATGGTCTATGGGGGTGGGACTAAGAATATGTTCATGGTCTATGGGGGTGGGACTAAGAATATGTTCATGGTCTATGGGGGTGGGACTAAGAATATGTTCATGGTCTATGGGGGTGGGACTAAGAATATGTTCATGGTCTATGGGGGTGGGACTAAGAATATGTTCATGGTCTATGGGGGTGGGACTAAGAATATGTTCATGGTCTATGGGGGTGGGACTAAGAATATGTTCATGGTCTATGGGGGTGGTGAACTGAAACTGGAAGGCTACACTGATTCTAGCTTCCAGTGTGATGTGGATGATTTGAAATCAACCTCTGGATTTGTATTCATGCTCAATGGTGGTGCTGTCTCTTGGAAGAGTTCCAAGCAAGACACCATCACGGATTCAACCACTGAGGCTGAGTACATTGCAGCATCAGCTGCTGCTAAGGAGGCCGTTTGGATAAGGAATTTCGTCCAAGAGTTGGGCGTCATTCCTAATGGAGTTGGTCCAGTCCCGGTGTACTGCGCAAGCAAAGGATCCTAGGTCTCACCAAAGATCCAAACACATACTGAGGAAATACCACATAATCCGGGATATTGTGGCTAGAGGTGACATAGCAGTTGAGAGAGTCGCCTCTGCGGACAACATTTCTGATCCACTTACGAAGCCCTTGCCTGGACCGTTGTTTGAAAAACATCGCGAAACAATGGGACTGCGTCTGATGAGTAGTTGGATTTAGGGCAAGTGGGAGATTGTTAGAGTAGATGCCCAACTAGCCAACTTGTGGCGTGCGGGTTTTATAGACTCTTGTACAAACAGTCTTTATATATGATATTCGCATTTACTTATATGGCGTTCTTTACTTTCATTATGTGTGTAATGATTTACAATTGCGTTGAGTAAAGACCTAGAATGCACTAAAGCGTATGTTAGATGTGATAGTGGGTATGACGGCTATCATGAAACACATCTAATAGTCGCTGTATATTCTGAACATGTTCCTAGTCGATTGGGCCGTCAAAATGAGGATAAGGCCGCCCGAGTTCGAGACTAGTATCTGCGATGCGAAGTACCATGTTTCATTCGTACGGAACATTGTGATGTTCTGAGCATGCAGATAGATAGTGACCTGGTGATCTATCGAACTACCCTCGTTCAGACTTTCCAAGTGGTTACCATTTGTCGAGTGGAGAAGTCCGAGGTCTTGGTTGTACTGATTAGTCCTCACGACTCGAAACGTCATTGAGACTCTACATGATAGGCATCTCACTTTGACCCGTTTGCCGACTCACTTGGGGTCATAAGCCGTCGGGATTGGGTGAGACCCCGATGCATGTAGGAGTCGATGCATCGTTGTCGAGGATTCACCGCTCGCAGACATGCGTGGATATCCTATGCTATCTGAGGGGATAATAGTGTATAAATCTCTGGCCAGAGTACTAGAAGTTTTTTAGGTAAATGTGTTTACCTAGGTACACTCGTGATGTCACTATTCGATCTCCAAGATTTATGCATAGTTATCGGATCTATAGCGACTCTCGATTTACCAATGGTCGTTGATCTGATCGGGATATATGGATTGAAAGGACCGTACTGTACGCTAACCACGACCGACTGGTTCTTGCAGGCACTATCAGTGATACCTAGGGGATCATGGGGCGATGTTGCTAGACGCTTTACCATGATCTGTTGGGCAGGTCCGGAATTGTGATTCCGGAGCCACAATGGTTGTGGGCCCACGGCTAGCTGTATCCCTGAACCTTTGAGGGTCACACAAGTACTAGATTCGAGATTCCCGCATGGATACTCAGCTCAATGTGTTGAGCATATTTAATTAAGCTTAAGCCTAGACTTAACATAACATAACTTGATACAACCTAACCCTAGACACAAATTAGCCGCCTCCCCTCCTCTCTACACACGCCGCCGCCGCCGCCGCCTCGAGTCACCGGAATTCATTCCGGCCGATTCGACGAGGAGAATCCGTTCGTGCAGAATTTGTCAGTGCTTCTAGTGCAGCCTGACAAAGGAGTATCGGTTCTGGTCGTGGACCGGATTGGCGTTATCTACCGCAATCTACTGAGAAGAGCCAGGTTCTTGTAATTCCGGTTGGAGCCAGGCACAAGTGCCAGCAAGGTATTCGTTTTGAACGCCCTATGAATGACGATATTTGTATTGTTGTTTTTTCGTATTGATTGTCTCCCGGCTATATTTCTATGTTCTTCCGCTGCCTCGCCGGGGGCCGGATCCGGATCCCCAATAGTGGTATCAGAGCCAGTGTTTCTCGGATCTGATCAATAAGAATTGCCTTATTGTATCTAACATCTTGAATTTCAGATCAAAACAGTCGAAAAATCGCCGCACATCGACCGCCCCGACGCCGCCGCACGCGGCGGCGCCACGACGAGTGCCATCACGCGGGCTGGACGCGCGCTTGTAAATTGTTTAAAGGTCAATAAAAATCTCTTTTTACGACCAAAGTTTTGTCATCACCAAAAAGGGGCAAATCGGTAGAGTAAATTTCAGAAGTTTTGGTGATGAAAAATATAAAAGAGATCAATCAGATCAAAGGCACAAGATCTGGACGAAGCTAATATCATTGGACGAAGAAACCAGATCGGAGCAGATTCAAGCTGGTTAAAGTCAAACTAGCTCAGAATACTTAGTTGCGCTAGTTAAGGACAAACCAGTAAAGGTAATTTGGTCAAGCTGGTTAAGGTCAAACCAGTCCAAAGATGCTTAGCCGATTAAAAACAATTCAGATGAGAAAATTCGAAGAATTTGAAACATAGAGCTTTGAGATGAAAAATAGCAAAACAGTGGTTTACAGTTGAGAGAATAGATCATAGTGGTAGTAATAAGTGAAATAATAAACCAGCTGGAGTGATAAGTAACAGACCAGCTGGATGATCAGTTATGTAAACCAGATCAAAGCAAAATGATTCCTCAAGTGCTGTAGTATTGAAGAAATGAGTGTACATAGATGAATATATGAATCAGCACAGAACAAAGAAATGAGCAGAATACTTCAAAGCAGTTTGGATCTATCAAGCTCAGAACAAGCAGCTCAATGTTCAGAAACTAGAACGGGAGACCAGCTGAGTCAAGGACAAAGTAGCAAATTGAATTTTGGAAAGTTTGAAGCTACGAACAGTTTGATGTGATACATGTGACCTATCTGCATTGATATGTAGTCGTTGGAACTACTTTGAGCTAAATCCAAATACGCAGAGATAAGATTCAAATTGAAGACGGCGTAGATTTGCAAAAAAGGGCAATGCATTTAATGGAGATGTACTTTCATTGTACAGACATTTAAGACGCCGCAGAAAATTCAATTTGGATACACTTAATGTGTCTACTGGCTGCATTTATTACCGTTGTATCCAAAGGGTATAAATAGAAGAGAAGATCAGCTGTGAAGGAGTGACAGACTACAATGAGATTATCGAACATACAAGCTAACTAGACCTTTACAAGCAGAGCAGAGTTCATCTTGAACCAGCTCGCAACAAGTGACACGCGCACAGACTGATTATTCATTTCCTGTGTCACACTATCTTCTAGACACACACTCTGTAGTGTTGAGCGATCATTGTAAATCATAAACAGAGAGTGTAGAGTGCTATATTAGCACAACCAGCTTAGTGCTGAGTTCTTTGTATTGCGAACCAGATCGTGGGTCTGGATTTTTTGGTTGATTGCTAGGAGTTCCTGCAGCTGCTGGTTGTAGGATCAGATTTATACAAGTGGTTGTATAAATCAAATCTTCTAGTGGAAATCCTTCCCATTGAGGAAGAAGGGGAGACGTAGGAGAATTTTCTCCGAACTTCCAGAAACAAACCTCTCATCTATACATCTTTTACATTCACTCATTTGTTTAAATTGTTCACTGTTGAATCGTATTGTTTTTGCATAAGATCATTTTATTATACGAAACAACAACAATCACTAAGAACCATCTAAGCTGGTAACTCGGCTGGAGGTTTGCGTCGAGCAATAAAATCTTTTAAACTAAGTTTTTAAAAAAACAAAATTACCAAAGGAGTTCATTCACCGCTCCACCCTTGAACTCCCAAGCTTGTTTTTCGATCCTAACATTTTGTGAGTCGGTCCACAATCACCCAAATGGAGTTCGATCCTCTGACAGTCCTCGACCATCCCACAATAAAATCCATCAAGATGTTCTCCCACTTCCACTCAGGGATAGGAAGTGTCTTCAACAATCCAGCTGGTCTCTGATGCTCAGCTTTGACTTTCTGACAAGTAAAACATTCAGACACAAGGCGATTTATGTCGCGCTTCATGCCCGGCCACCAATACAACTATTGTAGGTCCTTGTACATTTTTGTGCGCCAAGGGTGAACAGAATAAGGTGCTGTGTGAGACTCTGACATGATCAACTCTCTCAGTGAGTCTCCTGATGGAACCCAAAAATGGCCTATGTACTTCAACATCCCATCGTCGACAGTGTATAACTTGCTGCCCTTCTCCTCATCTCTCAGTCTCCACTTCTGCAATTGCTCATCACCAGACTGCCCACTATGGATGTGGTCGAGACGTGTAGACTGTACTACCAGAGTACTCAATCTTGATGCTCTACCAGCTGTATAGACCTCTAATACAAAGCTCTAGATCTCTCGTTGTAAAGGTCTAGAAACCGACAAGTGCGCTATCACAGTGGTCTTCCTGCTCAGAGAATCGGCCACTACATTATCTTTTCTAGGATGATAGCTGATCTCGCAGTCATAGTCCTTCACCAACTCCAGTCATCTCCTCTGTCTCATGTTCAGCTCCTTCTGCGTGAAGAAATACTTCAGGCTCTTGTGGTTGGTGAAGATCTTGCACTTTTCTCCATAAAGATAGTGCCTCCAAATCTTGAGTGCAAAGACAACTGATGTTAGCTTCAAATCATGTGTCGGATAACTCTTCTCATGAACCTTCAGCTGTCTAGAGTCATAATCAATAACTCTGTCATTTTGCATCAACACGGCGCCTAGACCAAGCTTGGATGCATCAATGTAAAGTACATACTCCCCTTTCCCGGATGGCATAGTGTTAGGATCGAAAAACAGGGGGTGTCCGTGAGCTCTCACACAACTCACGTAGGCACTCACACAGCCTAAGAGACAGAACCCTCAAGTTGCGTACATTTAAGCATTTTTGAAAGATAGGCAGCACGCAACAAGGCAACCGGATTGCGCATGAAACACATCAGCGGCTCTACGAGCTGGTTCAGCATATGCGATAGGGTGTATATGTAACTTGAGCTACAATAGCTCAGTGTTCATGAATTTTAAGTGCACCGAGATATAGATTGAGTAATAAAATACAATCATGCGGAAACAACTCGAACTAAACTCTTATAATCGAAAGCTTATTAATAGTTTTAATCGTAGTGGTAAAACATGCAATGCATATGAATGCAGTAAACTATAAAGAAAGAATACGCTGCAATTTGTTGATAAAAATTCGGAGATAAATCTCCTACGTCTCCCATTTTTCCGCAACGGGAAGGATCCACTAGAAGACTTGATTACAGCGGTCCCCACTGCAACTCGATCTGACAGCCCTCGGTTGCAATAACTCCTAGCCACTTATGCACACCAGCCCGCAAGCTGTGTGTCTAACATCACTTCTTTTACGCCTCAGTGAGAAAGGGTACACATACTTCTTTAACGTCTCAGTGTGAAAGACTACATGGACTTGTTTAAAGTCTCTGTCCAAATACTACAAGGAAGTCATTTTTGTTTTTGATACACTAAAATATCTGTTCGGTCAACTCTCGAATGTATGAGTGAATCATATGTGAGATTACAGTGTACACTCAATCTCTCGAATATAAAATCTCACACACTGGGAAGTGCTCCTGACCGAGCTGGTTTCACAATGTCTTCCCAGAGCTTGTGTTGATGACTTGATATTTCTTCAAAGCATTCGCACAACACTCTTTTGACTTGGCTCTTCTTTTCTTATCGGCTCATGCATCTGCTTGTGTCTGCTCTTGTTATATATAGCTGCTTTGTAGATTTGTCCGTTGGACACAAAGTTGTAACCATTGAAAAAGTCTTCTGACACTGTAGTACTTTATGTCCTTTGGCTTTTAATACGTCACAGTCTTTTCTTCACTTTAAGCACGTGAGCACTGTACTTGAGAAGACAATACAAGCAAATCGCTTTGAATACTGAAAAGCAGTCCTTGTAGAATCTTGTATTCAAATCGCTTTGCTCGTAGATTTGATAGCATATGTCATGCTATACGAGCTGGTTTGACCTTAACCAGCTTACCAGCTTATCTCCGTTCTGGTTTGCACTGAGCTGGTCTTTTCTTCGAGCTGGTTGCTTCTTCAACTCTACTGCTCTTGCTCGCAACTGCTCTTGAGCTGTTTCTAATTTGCTCTTGTCATATGCTCTTGTACACATCTACTCTTTTTCTGTTCTTCCCTGATCTTCTTGCCAGGCTGGTTTGATCTTAACCAGCTAGTTTCTTTTCATCGAGCTGGCTTGTTCATTACACTAAATAGCCGGGCTCTGAGCTTGTTTCCCAGCTGGTTTCTTTCCCAGATGGTTACTTTTTCCACTACAGGAATCTTCCTCCATCTATATCTGTGAGGCTACCTCGAGCTCGTCAAACTTCTCAAAGATATCATATGACCAGCTGTCTCATCTCTCTCATAAGCATCCAGCTTGACTAGATCTTCCGATCCGGTTTTCTCTTCTCCGAGCTGGCCTTCTTCAGGTCGAGTTGGTTTGTCCTTAAGCAGCTTGGCTCTATTCTTCTCGTCAAGAGCCACTGTGTTACTTGCTTGTTCTCTTGATCCATTCAGACACCTCATCCAAACCATCAGCAAGCACACCTTTTTTTGACTGGTTGATTGAGCCAGATCCTCGACGATACTTTAAAACTTATCCTTGTAGAACTTCAATCCAGCACCAAGGATTATATGCCTTCTTTTTGGGATAAAATAATCAGTTCTGATCCAGTCTACCCAAGGATTGAGATCCCTATGATGAACTATTTATAGTTGCATTTAGTGATCCGACCTGCACTTGATCACTGCGCTTGTCTATGCGTCAGCACTTGAACACTGCACTTGTACGCTGCAATTGATCTGCTCTTGAATAGTTCTTCTGCTTGTCTATGCGTCAGCACTTGAACACTGCACTTGTACGCTGCAATTGATCTGCTCTTGAATAGTTCTTCTCTTCACCGAATCTCTTTGTGCTTGATCACTGAGCTGCTCTTGTACCAAGTTGGTGAACCAGCTTGATGTTCCTTGCATCCTGGAAGTCTTCTGTTGTACCAGCTCGAGCGTTCCCTCACTGTTCCAGCATAGACATCTTAAACTGTTCCAGCTTGGGCTTCCCATCACTGTTCCAGTCTGGATATCTCCTTGTATTCTTAATCAAGTGCACTGCACATCGCACGTAAACCGTTAGTATAATAATAACATATTTTGTGTTAATCAAAACTCAGATTCTGATATGTAGAAACAGATCCAACACATAGCTAATACTGGAGCTGATATGAGAACTTGTTTCAAGGTATCGAAGCTCTGTTGGCATTCTGGACTCCAATTATATTTGGAATTCTTCGTTGTCAGTGCAGTCAAGGTCATTTCTATGGATGAAAAGCCCTTGATGAACTTCTGATAGTATCCTACCAACCCAAGAAAACTGCGGATCTCAGACGCATTCTTCGGTACTGTCCATTCTCTAACTGCCTCAACCTTGGACGGATTGACCTCCACTCCTCTGCTAGAAATGATGTGACCTAGAAATGTCACCCTCTCCAACCAAAACTCACACTTGCTGAATTTTGCGAACAGCTTTCGCTCCCTCGGAACTCCCAAAACAGTCCGTAGATGTTGACTGTGCTCCTCCCTGCTCCTCGAGTAAATAAGTATGTCATCAATGATGACGATGACAAACTGATCAATATACTGCTGAAATACTTGGTTCATGATATCCATGAAGATCGCTGGAACATTATGTCAATCCAAAGGGCATCACCAAGAACTCGTAATGACCATAGCGCGTCCTAAAAGTCGTCTTATAAACATCAGACTCCCACACTCGCAACTGGTGGTAGCCAGATCGAAGATCTATCTTCGAGAAAATCAAAGCTCCCTGTAGCTGCTCAAATAAGTCCTCAACTCGGGGGGTACTTATTCTTGACGTTCACTGCGTTCAGCTCCCTGTAATCAGTGCAGAGTCACATGCTTCCGTCCTTCTTCTTCACAAACAGAACGGGCGCACCCCAAGGGGACACACTCAGATGAATAAACCCCTTATCCAGCAATTCTTGGATCTGCTCCTTTAGCTCCTTCATATCGGTAGGCACAAGACGATATGGTGCTTTAGAGATCAGCATGGTACTTGGAAGTAACTCAATAAAAAACTCCACCTCTCGCTCCGGTGGAACTCCAGCAATATCCTTGGGGAAGACATCGGCATACTCTCTAACAATGTCCACGTCTAACAGTGATGGACCCCCCGTAATGTAGTCTTCGTGAGGCTGGCTAAGAAATATGTGCAGCCATCGTCGATGAGTCTCATCGCCTGCGAGAAAGAGATAAGTTGAGGCCTCCTCCTGCCTCGTGCTGCCGTGAAAACAAACTAATCCCCTTTAGGTGATCTAAGTTGTATTTTCCTGTCCTGGAAATCAATTACTGCCTGATATCCCGACAACCAGTCCATCTCAAGAAATATGTCAAACTCCGACATCAGAAACACAATCAAATCTGCAAATACGGTACAGTCTTGTAGCACCATCTCGAGATTTCGGTTGATGCTGGCTGTACACAACTCCTCTCCGAATGGGATCGTCACTAATAAAGGATCCACTAAACTCTCCCGAGTGATTCCCATCCGTTGCATGAACTTCTCAGAAATGAAGGAGTGCGTCACTCCTGAATCAACTAAGGCTATGGTGGCTACTCCTAAGACAACTACCCTACCTGCGACAGATATAATACATGCATAGGACACTAATCATACTATTCGTAAATCATGCTCAGATCCTAATCACTAAGTATCATAGGCCTTCTATCTCAATTCCTCAAAACTTGAAATATAAAGCGCAAAATTACCTGTGATCAGTGTAGTGTCTTGATCGGCCTCAGTCTCAACTGTGGGCACTCAAAAGATAAATGGCCCGGCTTCTTGCACTTGTAGCAGACTCCAGCTCCAAGCAAGCATTTCCCTGAGTGCTAGCGATCGCAAGTATGGCACGTAGGCCTTTCCAACTGCATCACAGGCTTCACAGCTTGCTGCCCTTGTGGCTTCCCTGATGGCGTGGGCCTTTCAGCTGGCCTCGTTGTCCCTACAGAGTCAAACCATTGTTAAGTGCGTAAGGAGATAACCTCTCAAATAAATTCGTACTAACCCTGGAATTGAGGTCTCGGTGGTCCAGTGAATGGTCTCTTGGCGTACGACTGCTGCTGAGGCTGAAGCTAGAATGGCCTCTTCCTCTGTTCCTCAATCAGGATGTCCTTCAGTGTATGCTCTGACCCGAAGGCCCTCCTAAGTGCGGCGACATAGTCCGTAAGATCCGCCATCAGTACATCCCTACGAATGGTGAGGCTCAAGCCATCAGAAAATGCTGAAACTTTTCAACAGGATCATTAGCAATGAGGGCCGAGAAGTGACAGCCCCGATCAAACTTCTTAACATACTTGGCTACAGATAGGTCTCCCTGCCGAAGGTTTCGGAACTCTCTTTTTATTCTGGCCTACACGTCAGGGGTGAAATATTTGTCATAGAACATCCTCTTGAATCCGGACCATTCCAGGGCCTCCACATCAACAGTTTTCTCTGCTCATTCCCACCAAAGAGAAGCATCCCCCTTCACCTGGAAAATGGCACAGCTAATCCGGGCGGCATCCTCCAGCCCCATGTAGCGGAAAATGATCTCCAAGGATCTGATCCATTCCTCAGCAACAAATGGATCAATGGAGCCCATGAGCTCAGGAGGCCCCATCTTTCTAAACTTCTCGTATGGCAACTCAGACTTCCTTGCTTGCGATGAGCCGAAATTTTGTCTAAGCAGCTGAGCAAGTCCCGTCAAGACCTGCTCACTAGAACTCAGTGGTGGTGGCGGTGGTGGAGTCACTTGGCGTCTGGAGATATCTGGGGGAGCGTCAAAATTTGACTACTTAATTTCGACATGCCTAAGATAAAATAAATTATGTAATATCAAGTCTCGGGATATAAACACATAAATGCCTCGAAGTAATAAAGGTCAAATAATAATAAAGAAACTAGTATCTAAAGCAGTCAGACACTAAGACTTAAAAACTTCAAGGCGCGACTCTTTGAGTTTTCCTGCAGTCAGCTGTAGGCACAACCCATACCAAGACCTTACTCTGATACCAACTTGAAACGCCCTCACTATCATTTTCTAATAAAATATTTTCTAATAAATATATACAGAAATTTTAATTTTTTACTTTTTTAAAATATTAACCTAGTAACTTTTAAATGCATAAAAAATTGAAAACATACTGATATATGTTTAAATAATATTTTCAAGATTCAAAATTTCCAACGATCATATAATCCACCAACTCAATCTCGAAAAAAAACATAACTCTAAAAAAACATCTCTTCACCAAGTAATATATTTCAAAGTCATGCGTTAATAATATTATCCTTCAACTATTTGCTGAAAACACGAGGTCGCTGGGTCGAGCGCCTCGCTAGACTGGCGATCGCTCAAGGGTCCTGCCCCTCGATCTCAGCCTCTGCATCATCTACACCAATCAAACGTAGTTAGCCTAAAGACTCAACAAGTACAGAGTTTAGATAACAAGTACTAAATAATACACTCACATGCATTAACATAATTTTACTCAAATAAATTTTCTCAAACATTAAAATGCATAAAGATATATTTTTCCTCAATCAATTTTCTTAAAATTTCATGCAAGAAGAATGAACTCTTCAAAAAAAAATAATGGGGTTATCTGGTGAAATCCGTTTCTCGATTGTGGTCCCTCAACCTCAAGTCTCTTGATCAAGCTAATTAAACTATGGCACCATGTTGGAAAGGCATCCTAGTGCTTATCTGGAATCCAGTTCCATCAAGTGTAAGGTACTCCGGTACTTTTCCGAAGTCCATTACGTGTCAGTTTGGCATGACTAAACGAGACGTCTCTCGGCCCCATACCCCATACCCGTCGTTTGATATGGCTAAACGAGACGTCTCTCGGCCCCACATCCGACATAGAACACCACAATCAAGTCTCACCTCTTGCCTCAAATCATCAAATATCACCTTAAACTTCAACCTTTTTCTTTTGCCTCAAAATTTTCGTAAAATTTCATAAATCATAAAATTTTTATAAAAATTGCTAAAACATCATAAAATAGGCTTAAAATCATCAATTTTTAAACATTTCATGACAGTGGGCTGCCCCTAGGACTCGAAACTCGATTTTCTATTTCAGCCCCGATGTGGAGCAGTTTGAGCGACTAAATCATAAAAATATATTTCTTATCCAAATCACTCCTCGTTTGGACATGCGTGTCCTAATCGATGGGATAATTACTGAAACCAATCAGACTTGCAAATAATGATAGATGTGATGAACCCGACGTCTGCAAGTCCACTGTCCGTGCATAGGCAGCAAACCGGAATAGGCAAGGAACATCCCTCAAATCCGACCACTTTTATTGACCCAAGGACACGACCAGACCATCAATAGTCCCCAAGTGACCCCTAGGCTCAATCCTAGCCAACCTAGACCGAACCATGGACTACACCACCAAACCCTAGCCTCTAAACTCACACCATCAACCAACCCTTGCATACATCGGCTCGTGGCTTGAAGGATTCAAGCCACCTGCAATTCTGCCCCTCACATGACCTTGACAGGCCCTAAACACCACCCTAGACTGATCCATGCACGTCCAGACTTAGACCTCACCCAATCCACCATCCTAGAGCCCTAGAACCTCACAGCTAGCCCTCCTTTCGGCCATTGGCAACCCAACACTCCTAGGCAGCCTTGTCATGAAAGAAAATCAGAAAAAAATAAAACAAGTTAGAAATAAACTCGAATCAAATTCAATGGGATAAAGAGATCTACACAAACATGCGATAATATGGATGATTGATGCATTCAAATGAAACTTGTACTTGCCTCTTCTTAGATAACATAAACCAATTGCACAAGGATTCAGAGGAGATATAGAACACCAAGAATTGATGCTGGATTTTCCTTGAAAACTTGAGAATCAATGGGGAAGAGGAAGGGGGAGGGGCGGCCAAGGGGCTTAGGGTGTCAGACCCGGTGCATAAAACAGAGATTAAACACGCAATCACAACTGCAGAAGCATTAAATAGTGGCTAAAATTTTCACTTTGGCTTGTTAGAAAACATAATTTCAAATTACACTTATGCTCAAAATATTGGTTTTACAACAACCAAAAGATGCATACCACAGTTATAGATACAGTAATTATCAGCATAAAAACCAACATAAACTCATTCTAATTACAACGGTAGCATGGGGCATTCCCCGGCACAACACCAATACATATATAGATATATATATCTGGGACACTCTAATCAATCTCTGGGGACATCACCAGCTAACTCACCTCCTCGACCAGCTGAATAACCTGGAAAACCTGAATGACTCTATAACGCCCCGCAATCCAGATTACGTGAGAATGAGTGCATGACTACGGGAAATGATTTTAGATGATTACATGACATTTTATGTGATTTATTTATGATTTTTATGTTGCATGGTAAGCTGGTCATGTTTTCAGCCTGTTTGAGTTACGAACGCGTGGACGAGATTGGGGTCGATCGGAATGAAAATAAAGTGAGATTTTTAAGTTATTAGATTTTTAAGAATAAATTTATTTTATTTTAAGCAACAATTTAAGAAAATGAGGACTTTTATTTGTATTTTTTAGGGGAACCCGTTTTTCACCTATACGGGTTGTTTTATTGAATTTTAAGGTGTTTTAAAATTTGAGGAGGCTTAAATTTCGAAAATTAGTCATTTTCAATGTCAAGTAAAAGTTTTTAATTATCTTTTCAATTAAATAGAGAGGCAATCATGTCATTTTTCTTCCCTTTTCTTAGTTAAATCAATAGGAGTCATTTGTGTCACATTGTACCCTTTCATAACTCAAAATTTCACTAAACCTAGCCTCTAAAACACCATCAGCCGTCCCATACCTTCCCCTCAAGCTCTAAGTCTCGAAAAGTTCATCCCTTGGTGAAGCTTGGTGATCCAAAGCCGATGGTGCCCCGATCTCGTGTCTACAGCGTCGGTAACTCGCAGATCTACCTTCCCTACGAACCAGGCATGTAATATCGATTCTTTTTCTCATTATGTAAGCAATAATAAACTTTTTTTAATGTTCAATGCATGAATTGTGTGTGATTTTTTTAGATCCATGCATAACGTTTGAGATCCATGCATGTTTCATAGTTTTCAAAAACGTATTTGATTCTTTTCTTGTGAAGCTTCGGTTATGGGCGGTTCATGGGGCTAGGGTTAGGTCCAAGGGTGGTCTATATAGTTATTCCATCAAGTTAGGATCACTTAGGTCCAAACTGGAAGTGATTTGGTCAAGTAATGAATTAGTTACAAATTTTATGTTCAGCACGTGTCCTAACTTGTCGTTTGTGCGCGACAGTATGGTTGTTGGGGTCGTGTACATCGATCCATGAGGTATGTGTGGTCAAGATTGATTTCAGGAGATAGCCCATTGAGTTAGGGTCACGTAGGTCCAAACGGCGAGTGATTTGGTTGAGAAACGAATTAGTTATGAATTTTATGGCTAGCACATGTCCTGGTTGCAGTCTGCACGCAAGCAGTAAGCTTGCGGGCATCGGATTGGTCATGTACTGAATTTTTTTTTTGCGTTTCATTTGTTCTAATGACTAGCATATTGAGTTAGGGTAATTTGGGTCGAAATAGGGAGTGATTTGGTTAAGAAATGGTTTTGTAATGATTTTTACCGTTTTGTCGCTCGAAATGAGCCTCGTCGGGTCATTTTTTGTGAAAATTAAGATTTCGAATCTTAGAGTTTGCCAAAGTTCGTGGATGAATTTATTTTATATTTAAGCATATTTTAAGATGTTTTTCAGCGTTTAGATTTTATTTGATTTATGAGATTTTTGGTAATTTTCATGACAAATTAATGTCTAGAAAATGATTTTTAACAGTGTGATTTTTAAATTGTTGTGGCTGGACCGATCGATTCATCGAGTCTCGAGTCAAACTGTTTTAAAATTGACCCAAATTTCATTAATTATGGACATGTTATTTTAATGTTAAGTCAAAGGTCCAATTTTAAAGAAAATAGTCAAATGTTTTAAAATTGAGTCAAACTTTTAAAATAATTAGAGTTGTGTTTATTTTTAAGTTTTTAGTCAAAATTGAAGTCTTTTGATTTTTAATTAAGTCAAAATTGATTTTTGGATTTGAATTTGGTCAAAAATCGGCCTTTTGGTCAAAATTGACCATTTAAGCCAAAATTGAATTAAAAGTAGTCAAAATTGAAGGTGTTGGGAAATTTTAAAGGTGAACATTTAAGTCATGAGCTAAGTTAAGGTCGATATTAGGTCTAGAAGTAGTGGGCCAGGCTCCTGAACCAGTCCTTGACCAAAGTAGAAAATGTAGAAGCCCGTAAAAGTATATTTAATTATATATGTAGTAGTCTATGTACGCAAATGTTTTAAAGCAAAGGATTAGATATACATTGACGGGCTAAGCCTTTTAAATTGCATGATCTTAAGAAATGCACGTATAATGAGATTTTATGAAACGATCAGGCATGTCTCTTTTAAGATGAAACCCGAGGAATTGAAGTGATGTGGAAAAGTTTAATGATGGGAGCTAGCCGGATAGCCGAGCCCGGGGATCCCCTGTTTTAATGTATGATTATGAGCCTATGGATCCATGTGCTCACGACATGGTGAAGTGGCAAGCATAGAGGTGTGACATATAGGGATCCCGAGGTAAGGTCGGGTGAACCACACCGCCACGTACGTTGGTTATTTCGACTGAAGTCACACGCCCCCTCGCATTCACTGATACGACTCATACGCTTTTCATGTTATGCTATATCATGCCTTATGTATGTATGTGATATGTTATGATATGAAATGTATGAAGCAATGTTTTAAGATCATGCACGCATTCATGTTTTAACGTTATATTTATTACAAGTATGTGCTTGCATGCGATTTTATTAGTATGTACTTTGTTATGATACAAGATAGAGCATGCTGAACCTCTAGGCTCACTAGTTTAAATGGTGCAGGTGATGACCCTACTGATGAGTATATCCCGACTGGCGGTGAGGACCTCTGAGTGCCTGCTGCAGCAGTACCCCGTGACCGCACTCATGTTTCACTGTTATTATGATACGCTTTTCATATGTTGGTTTTAAACATGTTCATTTTCAGTACTTCTACAAGTTGACTTTAAACTGTATGGATGTTTTAACGTTTTTACATATTTCTTTATTTATGTTTCAAGTATTGTTGAGAAATTGATTTACAAACGTTTTAAAAGGGAACGAGCCATACTTTCAGTTTATGTTTCCGCATATGTTTTAAAAAAAATTTCTACAGTCTGGTTCGTTTCAGACACATTACAAACCAAACAGCCCCAAAGGAACGGGTGTCAAACCCCAGTACGGAGAGAAACATAAAACAGGAATTAGACAGCAATAGATATAGATGAATGTACTATGCATGAGGGCAGCAAAATGCAAGGGCAGTAGGCTACAATCGAAACAGGAATCCATAGGAGCTCAAGAACAACCCAACAGCTTACACAGGTCGAAAGAGAGAAGTGGACACGTGGTATATATTTTCTCAAACATTAAAATGCATAAAGATATATTTTTCCTCAAACAATTTTCTTAAAATTTCATGCATGAAGAATAAACTCTCCAAAACAAGAACGGGTTTTCTGGTGAAATCCGCTTCTTGACTGTGGTCCCTCAACCTCAAGTCGCTTGATCAAGTTAATTAAAACCATGGTACCAGGTTGAAAAACATCCCAGTGCTTATCTGGAATCCAGTCCCATAAAGTGCAAGGCAATCCGTATTTTTCCGAAGTCCATTACGCGTCAGTTTGGCATGGCTAAATGAGACGTCTCTCGCCCCATACCCATCGTTTGATATGGCTAAACGAGACGTGTCTCGGCCCCATATCCATCATAGAACAACCACAATCAAGTCACATCATTCAAAATATTTGCCTCACCTCATGCCTCAAATCATCAAATATCACCTCAAACTTCAACCTTTTTATTTTGCCTCAAAATTTTCGTAAAATGTCATAAATCACAAAAATTTTATAAAAATTTCTAAAACATCATAAAACAGGCTTTAAATCATCAATTAAACATTTCATGACAGTGGGCTACCCCTAGGACTCGAAACTCGATTTTTCTATTTCGATCCCGACGAGGTGCAGTTTGAGCGACTAAATCGTAAAAATCATAAAAAATCTATTTATTATCCACATCACTCCATGTTTGGACCTTCATGACCCTAACTCAATGGGCTAACTATTTCAACCAACCAGACTCGAAAATAACGACATACGTGACAAACCCGACGTCTGAAATTCCACTGTACGTGCACAGGAAGCAAACCGGAATAGGCAAGGAAAATCCCTCAAACCCGACCACTTTTATTGACCCATGGACATGACCAGACCCTCAATCAGTCCCCAATTGACCCTAGGCTCAATCCTATCCAAACCTAGACCGAACCATGGACTACATCATCTAACCCTAGCCTCCAAACTCACACCATCAACCAACCCTTGCATAGATCGGCTCGTGGCTTGAAGGATTCGATCCCCCTCCAACTCTGCCCCTCACACGACCTTGACAGGCCCTAAACCCCACCCTAGAATGGCCATGTGTGTACAGCCCTAGCCCTCACCCAATCCACCAGACTAGAGCCCTAGAACCACACGGCTAGCCCTCCTTTCGGCCATTGGAAACCCAAAAATCCTAGGCAGCCTTGTCATGAAAGAAAATTAGAAAAAAATAAAACAAGTTAGACATCAACTCTAATCAAATTCAATGGGATAAAGAGATCTACACAAACATGCGATAATATGGATTATTGATTCATTCAGATGAAACTTATAATTTCCTCTTCTTAGATAACTTAAAACCAAGTGCACAAGGATTCAGATGAGATATAGAATACCAAGAATTGCTGCTGGATTTGCGTTGAAAACTTGAGAATCAATGGGGAAGAGGAAGGGGGAGGGGCGGCGGCCAAGGGGCTTAGGGTTAGGGTTTTTTTTTGAATGAGTTGATGTGTTGTGTTGGGGGAGGGGGCCGAAAGCTGATGGCTTTAGGGGGAGAAAAGGGGTTTAAAATTGTTAAAAGGGTAGAGGGAAAGTTCTCTAACCAAGGATGATAAAAGTGTTAAAATAAAAGAAACCCTTCCTTACTTTAATTATCTAAATTTCGAAATATGGGTTAAATAGAGAGAAAATACATGATTCTAATATTAGAATTGTAGGTGTATAGAAGTTTTCATCTACTAATAAAAGTGCTACTTGCTTTAAAATTTATTAAAATGAATGAACTCCCTAATCTCACATAATTTTCTAACTTTGAAATATTTAAAAGAATGTGTCACGCCCCGAGACCGAGACTCATGACATCGGCAATATTAAACAATTATAAAATTGTAAAACATTAAGCCATCATAGCATAGCTCGAACCAGTCTATTACATATCCAAAATAATAGTGTTTTTACATCGGTAAAATCAGAGAAAATTTGCGTAAGCGAAAATAATTAAATTACATCAGCAAAACGGAATCTTGACCAGCCCCAGAACTGATCTTGTTCTTCTTCTTCTACCTGCTCTTCACTCTTATCTGGGTGGAGAAGTAAGGGGTGAGTGTTTGGGGAAACACTCAGCAAGTGGGGGATACCATTCAAGCATAACAATTATACACATACATATAAGACTGAATTCAGAACAGGACATAATCAGAACAGAGCAGAACATAACAGAACATAGCATGACAGATAGCACTGATGATTATTTCGTGTCTATGGTTTACTGATCAGTCCCTAATTTTTATTCCTCTAAGGGGTCGAGGCCATGTGGTTACATCAAGTAACCCAGAGTGCGGAATATTCCGTAGACCCATATTACGACATAAATATCAGTGCAAAACAGAGCTTGAAATGAAACAGAGATCTGAACAGAAAAGTGCTCGAACAGTAGGTTCAAAACTGAATTCTTACATGGATAATATATATATAATATATCAAACGAATATAATAGCAAAAACCCACTTACAGTAATGAGGAGTTTGAAACTGGTAAAAAGTACGAAATCTGAAATCTGGCGGTTCCAAAAGCGCAGGAATTAATCAGCCCTTTGCCAAAAATTCTGGTGCACGATGCTGGTTTTCAACTTGTGCAGGAATTCAACTGTGAAATCTGGAAGAATTTGTGCAGGACTTCGGCGTGAGGAATTGCTGCTTTTCTTACTGAGGAGCTTTGAAAGTGTGTGCAAAATTCTAAGGTACGGCCGGGTATTTATAGGTGAGGGGAAAGGCAGTCTAACAGTCTATCATTAATGTTGTCCTTCAATTCCTGCTTTTATGGCCATAAAATGGCTGTTACGAATGCACAAATTAAGCCCTTGAAATTAAGAGGTTTAATTGGCCATTAATCCTCTAAATTGGCAATTATGGTTGCAAACAATCTGCTCTGTACGCTTGCTCAAATCTGCGGGAGAAGTTTTCGTTACCCAAAATCTGAATTTTTACGTGGTCAAAGCTGAGTTGACTGCTGGGTTGACTGTTGAGTTGGCTGCTGAGTTGACTGTGCAGAAGTTGGTTTGACCAGTGACGAAATCTGTTGGCAGCCAGTGACAAAATCTGTTGACATCCAGTGACGAAATCTGTTGACAGCAAGTGACAAAGCTATCGGCAGCAAGTGACAGATCTGTTGGCAGCAAGTGACAAATCTGTTGGCAGCAAGTGACAGAGCTGTCGGCAGCAGGTGACAGACCTGTTGGCAGCCAGAGGCAAAGCTGTTTTACCGAGACAAAGCTGTTTGACCAGAACAAATCTGTTTGACCAGAAGGTTGCTGTTTGACCAGAAGGTATCTGTTTGACCGACCCGATTTTTTTTTTTTCTGGGTTTTCACAGAATGAGCTTTAAAAATTATTCTATAAAACTTTCTAAGACATATGGGTGATCTTAAGATTAATTTTATAAAAACCGACTTTACCTCGGTGTTCCCGTCTCCTCCTTTATGGCCTCGAAATATCTAAGAAATTTTCTAAAGAGAATATCGTTAAATTATTCAAATAATTCGTATGGTAAAAATCATGAAATAAATTTAATCCTACGAATAGAAATAAAATACTAAGGCATGCGATTTAGTAAGGAAAATTTTCTGGTGTTACATTCACACTTCGAATTTTAAGCAATTAAGGAAGTAGATCCGCGATATTCATGATTTTTATTCAATGGGTTGTGAATGGTAAGATTGTTGTTTGTGGATGCGTAATATCTATCGCAGGTAGAGTAGTTGTATTATGAGTAGCCACTAGAGCTTTAGTCGATTCAGGTGCGACACACTCTTTTATTTCGGAGAATTTTGTGCGACGGATGGGTATTGCTTAGGTGAGCCTGACGTAGCAACTGCTACTGACAATCCCATCGGAAGAGGAGTTGCATACAGACAGCATCGTCACAAACCTAGAGATGGTGCTGCAGGACTGTACAGTATTCACAGACTTGATCGTATTCCCGATGCCGGAGTTTGACATCATCCTCGGGATGAACTGGCTATCTGGTTACCAGGCAGTAATTGACTTCCAGGACATGACGGTGCGACTTAGGTCCCCTGGAGGGGAGTCATTTGTTTTCACGACAACACGATGCACGAGGAAGCCTTGACTCATATCGTTCTTACAGGCGAGGAAGCTCATTGATAATGGATGCTCGTCATCCTTAGCCAACATTGCGGTGAATACCTTACCGGAGGGCCCGTCGCTCTCAGATGTGGATGTAGTGCGAGAGTACGCCGACGTTTTTCCCGAGGACATCACTGAAGTTCCATCGGAGTGAGTGGTGGAGTTTTCTATCGAGTTGCTGCCAGGTACTATGTCAATCTCTAAGACACCATATTGTCTTGCCCCTACCGAAATGAAAGGGTTGAAGGAGCAGATTTACGAGCTACTAGACAAGGGGTTCATTCGCACTAGTGTTTCCCAATGGGGAGCGCCTGTGCTTTTTGTGAAGAAGAAGGATATTAGTATACGAATCTACATTGACTACGGAGAGTTACACAGTGACTGTCAAGAATAAGTACCCATTGCCTCGAATGGAGGATCTCTTTGATCAGTTGCAGGGAGCTTTGATATTCTCCATGATAGATCTTCGCTCTGGCTACCATCAGCTGAAGGTGAGAGAATTGGATGTGCGAAGGACTGGGTATGGCCACTACGAGTTCTTGGTGATGTCTTTTGGATTGACTAATGAGGCAGATCTTCATGGATCTCATGAATCGAGTATTTCAGCCGTACCTTGATCAGTTTGTCATCGTCTTCATTTATGATCACATTCTCATCTATTCGAGGAGCAGGGAGGAGCACGGCCAGCACCTACGGACGGTTTTAGGAGTGCTGAGAGAGAGGAAGCTATATGTGAAATTCAGCAAGTGTGAATTCTGGTTGGAGAGAGTGACATTCCTTGGTCACATTATTTCTAGCAGAGGAGTATTCGTCCAAGGTGGAGGCAGTTAAAGAGTGGGCAGTGCCAAAGAATGCATCTGAGATCCGCAGTTTTCTAGGATTGGCAGGATATTATCGGAAGTTCATCAAGAGCTTTTCCTCCATTGTAGTGCCCTTGACTGTGCTGACGAAGAAGAATGCCAAGTATATATGAAGCCCGGAGTGCCAGCATAGTCTCGATACTTTGAATCAAGCCCTCATATCAGCACCTGTCTTAGCTATGCCGTCAGGGCAAGGTGAGTTCGTGATCTACACCGATGCATCTAGTCTAGGACTAGGCACAGTGTTGATGCAGGATGACAGAGTTATAGCATACGCATTTAGACAGCTGAAGGTGCACGAGAGGAATTACCTGAAGAATGACCTGGAGCTAGGAGCAGTCGTTTTTTCACTCAATATTTGGATGCACTATCTGTATGGAGAGAGGTTCAAGATATTCACTGACCACAAGATCCTGAAGTATTTCTTCACGCAGAAGGAGTTGACCATGAGACGGAGGAGATGGCTAGAGTTGGTGAAAGATTATAACTCTGAGATTAGCTACCATCCGGGGAAATATAATGTTGTGACCGATGCATTGAGTAGGAATACCGCAGTTGTAGCTCATATGACGATTACAGAGCCATTACAGCGAGAGATTCAGAGCTTTGGACTAGAGGCTTATACTGCGGGGAGAGCTTCTAGACTGAACTCTATGACCACACAGCCCACGCTATTAGACCGCATTCGCGGTAGCCAAGCTTGTAATGAGCAGTTGCAGAAGTGGAGGTTGAGGGACGAGGAGAAGGGCAGTGGACTCAACACCGCGGGAGACGGGATTGTGAAGTTTAGAGGATGATTTTGGGTTTCTTCAGGTGACGCACTGAGAGAGTTGATTATGACAGAGGCTTATGAGTCACCTTATTCTGTTCACCCAGGGAGAACAAAAATGTACAGGGACCTACAGCAGTTGTATTGGTGGCTGGGCATGAAGCGCAATATCAGCCGCTTTGTTTTCGAGTGTTGACTTGCCAGTAGGTCAAGGCAGAACATCAGAGACCTGCTGGAATACTGAGACCTCTCCATATTTCTGATTGGAAGTGGGAGAAAATTTCAATGGACTTTGCTGTAGGATTACCGAGGACTATTAGGGGATTGAATTCTATATGGGTGATTATGGACCGACTCACCAAGTCGGCACATTTTCTGTCGGTGAAGACCACGTTCACTATGACGTAGTACGTGGAGTTGTACATTTGGGATATTTTCAGACTGCATGGGATACCATTCTCAATTGTGTCAGAAAGAGATACGCGTTTCACATCAACGTTTTGGAGGAGTATTCATGCTTATTTGGGGACGAAGCTACAATTCAGCACCGCATTTCACTCCCAGACAGATGGGCAAATGGAGAGAGTGAACCAGATACTAGAGGATCTGCTGTGAGCTTGTGCTATTGACTTCCAGGGGAGTTGGGAAGCCAAGATACCTCTAGTGGAAATCACCTATAACAACAGCTTTCAGGCCTCCATCAGCATGGCACCTTATGAGACACTCTATGGGAGGAGGTGCAAATCGCCCATCCATTGGGATGAGGTAGTGAGCGGACATAGCTGGATCCTGAGATAGGTCAGTAGACGACAGACACAGTGACGAGGATCAGGGATAGGATGAGAACTACCCAAAGAACACAGAAGAGTTACGCTAATCTGAGGAGGAGGGAGTTAGAATTCGCAGTTGAAGACCACGTTTTTGTGAAGGTTGCTCCTATGAAGGGTGTGAAGAGAATTGGAAAGAAAGGGAAGCTAGCACCCAGATTCATAGGACCTTTCGAGATGTTAGACAGAGTGGGGACGTTAGCTTATTGTTTATCCCTATCACCGAGCCTAGAAGCCGTACACAACGTCTACCACATCTCCATTCTTAGGAAATATGTGTCGAACCCTCGCATGTGCTAAGTGTTGAGCCACTTCAACTATCGCCATAGTTGACTTTGGAGGAGCGAGCTACTCGGATCTTAGGCAGACAGGATAGGAAGCTATGCAATCGTACGATTCCCATGGTCAAGGTCCAGTGGTTGAATCATTCCGAAGAGGAAACTACATGGTAGGTAGAGGCTGACATCAAGGAACGCTACCCAGAACTCTTCGGTAGGTTTTCGAATTTCGAGGACAAAATTCTTGTAAGGGGGAGAGTATTGTAACACCTAAAATTTTTTCCTATTAAAAATCACATGCCTTAGCATTATTTTTGTTTATTCTAATAGCTATATTAATTATTCCATTTTAATTATTTAAAATTATTTTATGACGTGTATCTTTTCAGAAGTTTTTAGTAAAGGTGCTACGAAGCCGGAATGGAGACGATAGGAACCCGAGGTAAATATGACTTTATTAATTAATTTTTGAGGCCATTCCCTATGCTTTGTGAATTTATAGTAGGAAAATTTTAGTTTTACCATGTTTTAACCACATATTTTATCCAAATTTTTGAAAGTTAAACAAGGGAAGGAGATAAAGATTTTCGAGTAGCAGACTTATCTCTAGTCTTTTAACAAATTTAAAACACCAATCTCTACCCTATTAACCAACAGTCACAGCCCCTGTATACACACACATGCTTTTGTTTCAAAAAAAAGAGGAGGAAAACCTAGCTCCTATAGCGCCGCTCCCCCTTCTTTTCGCCTCATTCAGCTTTGAGCTTAGAGCTTTCCGCAGCCAAAACCAATGGCGTTCCCAGCGTCTTCATTCCCTCCAGCTTTGTGACACCGGTAGTAAGTTCTCAATATAAGGCAAGTACAAATCTTCCTTTGAATACACCTTTCATTCATATTACTTATGTAAGTTTTAGTCCTAAGCCGTCGCTTTTTATTGATTTTGAGGCTATAAATTTGAGGGTATGTGACGTATTTTTATTATTTAATTGGACGAGGCTTCCTAGAAATGTAATTGTCGGAAAGGGTCGATGGTTTGAGTGAGAATCGGGGTTAAGCTGGGCGATTTCGGTTTAGAGCAGGGACTAAGTGCTTTTGATGTCGAGCAAGAAAGGCCAGAGATCGGACGTTGATTGGGTTTTGTCCCAGCCATGTTTCGATCCCTACTGAGAGCGTGATCTGGGTTTCGTAAGTTGTTGAGTCGTTAGTTGATTCTCCTTCTTTGAGCGTAAGTTGTTTTTCCTTCTTTCAGCGTAAGCTATTTTTCCTTCTGTGAGCGTAAGCTTTTTTTCCTTCTTTGAGCATAAGCTGTGTTTCCTCTATTAAGTCGTAAGCTATAGTGGGCACCATCCTAAGCTAAGCTGATCACCCTATGCTGTGTTGACCGTCCTAAGCTGAGTTGACCTTCCTAAGATGTGACCGTCCTAAGACGTGTTGCATGTCCTAAGATGAGTTGACCGCCCTAAGCTGTTTTGACCATCCTAAGATGTGTTGACCTTCCTAAGCTGAGTTGATCGACCTAAGCTGAGCTGACCGTCCTAAGCTGAGTTGACCATCCTAAGCTGAGTTGACCCCCGTAAGATGACTTGACCCCCCGTGTTGGATCGAAAATAGAGTTAAATATCAGCTCGGGAGTTCAGAGGGGGAACGAGTGAATGAACTCCTTCACAATTTTTTACAAAAACTCTTTTAATAAGATTTTACAAGCCTTCGGCAAACTCTTAGTTGAGTTACCAGCTTGGAGGATCTCAGTGTGCTCTGTTCTCTCGAGTAACAAAGATCTGTGCAAAATGAACTTGATTGAACAGTTAACAGATATATAAAAATTTAAAACAGTAATAGTAAAAAGTGAAGGCAGTAAAGTAAAGAGAGTCGAGAGTTTGCTAATCTAATCAGCTCTCTCAAATATGTGAGTGAATCGTGTGTGAGAATTTACAGTGTGCTCACTCTCAAAATGTATTCTCATACACTGGGCAGTGCTTCTATAAAAGCTGATATCTGTTTTCTTCCCTCACAATTTTTACTCATCTGTTTTCTGCTGTTTATAGCCTCTTGTGCAATTCTTCCCGTTGGACACAAAGATGTAGCCGTTGAAAATGCTTCTGAAAAGTTCTGTCAAAGTTGTAATTTAAGTCCTTTATCAATTAATTCGTCCGCAGGCTTTATGACTTTGAGCTTTGTCCACATTTCATGTTGCAGCCTTTGTTGACTTTGAGTACGAGAATTGTGTACTTGATATGGACAGGACGAAGCAAACCAGTTTGAACTAATACAATGCAATCTTTACAATACTTGTGTTCAAACTGCTTTATTCGTCTGAGCTGGTCGCTTCTCAACTAAGCTGCTCTTGATCTTATCTGCACTTGACCTGCTCTTGCTCCAATCTGGTGAACCATCTTGGGTGTCTTCTGCGATCTTTTTGTCCTTTGCTGGACCAGATCGGACGTACCCTCACTGTACCAGCTAAGTTGTCCTCTGCTAGACCAGCTTGGGCGTCCCCTTACTGTTCTAGCTTGGATATCCTCTACTGTACCAGCTCGTACGTCCCCTCACTGTTCTAGCTTTGGACATCATCTGTTGGACCAGCTCGCACGTTCCCTTACTGTTCCAACTTGGATTACTCCTCAATCTGCACTGCTATCTGCTTTCAATCAATCTGCTATCATTGCTTTGTTCCAGCTTGCTGCTAGGCTGCTACAGTGCTTTCATCCAGCTCGCTGCTAATCTGGTTCGCTGCGCACTTGTACAAATCGTTAGTAAAATAGCAGCATGTTTTGTGTTAATCAAAATTAATATTCTGATCTGCAAAAAAATATCCAACAATCTCCCCAGTTTTTTATTTAAACAAAATATGAATAAACATATGCACGAAATAATGATTTTGAAATATTTCTCCCCCCTCTTGTGGAAATTAAAAAGGGTTCCGAAATCTTGTCTCCCCCTTAATATTTAAAACAAAACTCCCCTTAACAGAGCACGAGGTTATTATATTTTGAAAGTAAAAGCATTTATGCACGGGAAGACAGTTTGAGAAAATAGATTCATGACATGAGTTATGAAAACAGAATCTGTGTCACTTTTAAAATCTCATTTGTCCATACTAAAGGATAAATGAAGATTGAATTCACAGAATCTCTTCCACTTCTCCCGAACACTGTTATAGTTGTTATTCTTTTAGCGAAACCAGTGTAAGGGGTCTTGGTGTCCACAGATCTCGTGCAATCTGTCAGCTCGACAGAAGAGATGTTGCCGCTCTTTTCTTTCGAGAAATTGCTCTGCTATTCAATAGTCATTACTCCCCCTGTCTTTATAATGAGTTTTGAAAATATTAAAAGATTTTAGAACAGAAAAGATTTTGACTAGAAGTTATTAGAGCGGAAATATTTAAAATTGTTAAAACATTTTCGAAAAAAAATGCACATTCAAGAATAACCTACTCTGATACCAATTGTTGGTCCCAAAAAATCGGGGTTGTTCGTGAGCTCTATCACAACTCTCGTCGACTCTCTCACAGTCTAAACATCAACCCCGTAAGTTACGTGCATAAAAACATTTGGCAGTTCGAAAACCAGCACGCAACTTATGATACCAGATCGTCGTAAATCTGGACCAACAGCCCTGCGAGCTGGTCCAGATCATCAGCTCATTTGCAAGCTGGTTTAACACGAGCAGTCTGGTTTCTTTAACTTTGAGCTGCAATAGCTCAGTGTTCTTGAATGTTAATGCACCGAGATACAGATTGAGTAATGAATTAAAATCATGCAGAAACAACTCAACCTGAACTCTTATGATCGAAAGCTCTTTAAACAGTTTTATGCTTGTTAAACAAATATTCAATACGTATGAATGTAAGTGCGGAAAACATTAAAGAAAGCACGTTTCAATTTGTTTATGGGAGTTCGGAGCTCAATCTCCTACTTCTCCCCTTCTTCCACAATGGGAAGGATTCACTAGAAGACTTTGATTTACAACGACCCTCGCTGCAACCCACTCCTACGACCCGCAGCCGCAAGAACTCCTAGCCAAACAACTGCACACCAGCCCGCAAGCTACGTGTGTCTAATTCACTTCTTTTACGTCTCTGTGAGAAAGGCTACAAGGACTTGTTTAACGTCTCTGTCCAAAGAATACAGTGGAAATATTTTATTATGATGCACTCAGCTAATCTAATCAGTTCTCTCAAATATATGAGTGAATCATGTGTGAGAATTTACAATGTATGCTCACTCTCAAAATGTATTCTCACACACTGGGAAGTGCTTATATGAAAGCTGATATCTGTTTTCTTCCTCTCAATTTTTGCTCATCTATTTTCTGCTGTTTATAGCCTCTTGTTGCAATTCTTCCCGTTGGACACAAAGATGTAGACGTTGAAAAGGCTTCTGAAAAGTTTTGTCAAAGTTGTACTTTGTATCCTTTATCAATTAACGCGTCTGCAGGTTTTATGACTTTGAGCTTTGTCCACATTTAATGTTGCAGCCTTTGCTGACTTTGAGTACGAGAATTGGGTACTTGATGTGGACAGGACGAAGCAAACCAGTTTGAACTAATACAATGCAATATTTACAATACTTGTGTTCAAACTGCTTTGTTCGTCTGAGCTACTCTCTTCTCAACTAAGCTGCTCTTGATCTTATCTGCACTTTACCTGCTCTTGCTCCAATCTGGTGAACCAGCTTGGGTGTCTTCTGCAATCTGTTTGTCCTTTTCTGGACCAGCTCGAGCATCCCCTCACTGTACCAGCTAAGTTGTCCTCTACTAGACCAGATTGGCCATCCCCTTACTGTTCTAGATTGGATATCCTCTACTGTACCAGCTCGGGCGTCCCCTGTTCCAGCTTTGGACATCCTCTGTTGGACCAGCTCGGGTGTCCCCTTACTATTCCAACTTGGACTACCTCAATCTGCACTGCTATATGCTTTTAATCAATCTGCTATCAGTGCTTTGTTCCAGCTTGCTGCTAGGCTGCTACATTTCTTTCATCCAGCTCGTTGCTAATCTGGTTCACTGTGCACTTGTACAAATCATTAGTAAAATAGCAGCAGGTTTTGTGTTAATCAAAATTAAGATTCTGATCTGTAAAACAGATCCAAAAAACCCGATCCAACAGCCCACAACAAAAATTCCTAGCACTTCTACTACACAAAACAGACACGATCTGTTCTACAAATACAATGGTGTGCTCTAAGTTGTTTAAGCGTACACACGTTCTATACACTCTGCTTATGATATACACTTGAATACACGAAGCTACAGAGTGGTTACAGCTCGGAAATATGAATTCAACACTTTTGACAGCAACGTTGTACGAAGAAAACGATGAATAGTGAAATTTTTGTGCGCGATATAATTTGTGTATCGTAACAGGGATAGCTACAGCATCTTTCTCGTAAAGGTTTGTTTTTGTTTTTGTAGCTTCTGTTCATCGTTCTTTATATAGATCTCCAGCTCCATCGATCTTCAAATTACTTGCTCTACTGGCTAGTTGATCTTCTTTCCATCTTTGAAGAACTTATCTTTCTTCATACCTGAATCATAGGGATTTTACCGTTAGGTACAGAGATAGCATCCGGTAATTTAGCCAGTGATTTAGCACTTGACTGATCTGTTTTGATTTGATAATTTCATGTCTAAACTGAAGGTTGTACTCTCTGAGTTGTCCGCTGTATACTCAATCAGAAAGCTTGTGAGCTCTGAGCTGTTACGTGAAAGTCCGTAAACTGCTTTTGTGATCTCTTCCAAAAAATGTCTGAGCTACTCTGCTGAACTGAACCTTTTTCATGTCTGATCAGATACTCAATATAAAGATGTTCTGGAAAGCGTTCCTCTGAGATGTTCTGTAAACTGATAATATAAATACTGACCTGAGACTGAACTCTTCACGCTCTAATCTGAAATCTCATATTCTCTAAACTGAAAGCCGTTCTTGAGCTCTGAGCTGTTCTCTACGCTGTTCTTCGCTCTAAGCTGTTTCTATGTTGTATTCTCTCTAATCTATTTCTGTGCTGTCTTCGCTCGAAGCTGATCGTTCCCATAGTCTACTATAAGCTGTTCTCTGTACGAAGCTCCTATCTGAATCTTTTTTAAGCTGATTCCTACACTAACGCACTGTTCTGATTTCGAGGCTCCAATCTGATCTGTTCCATGTCACTTTAATCTATTCGGATTTCTCTGAACTGAACTGCGATATTGTAAACTGATCTTCTTGTCCTACGCTGAAGTACGACGCTCTAATCTGATAGCGATGCTCTAAGCTGATCTGTTTGTCCTGAGCTAAAGTCTGATGCTCTAAGATTATAGATACGCTCTAAACTGATCTACTTGTCCTGAACTGAAGTTGTTAGAGTAGGTGCCCAACTAGCCAACTTGTGGCATGTGGGTTCTTGTTGAATCTAGGTAAAACGATCTTTATTTATGAAATTCGATTCTTGTATGGCATTCTTTATCTTCATTATTATGATTACAAATTATTGGATAAAAACCTTCAATGCAATATAGTGTATGTTAGATGTGATAATGGTTTGATGGCTATCATGAAACACATCCAATAGTTACTATGTGTTCTAAACTAGTTCCTAGCCGATTGGATCGTCCAAAAGAGGTTAAGGGTTGCCTGAGCTTGATACTAGCATCTGCGATGTGATGTACCACATTTCATTGGTAGGGAACATAGTGATGTTCTGAGCATGCAGATTGATAGGGACCTGGTGATCTATCGAACTACCCTTGTTTGGACTTTCCAAGTGGTTATCATTTCTCGAGTGGATTAAGTCCGAGGTCTTGGTTGTACAGATTAGTCTTTACTACTAAAAACGTCATTGAGACTCTACATGATAGGTGCCTCACTTTCGACCCGTTTACCGACTCCGTTGGGTTCATATGATGGTGGGATTTGGTGAGGTCCCGATGCATGTAGGAGTCGATGCTTCGTTGTCGAGGATTCACTGCTCGCCCTTGTGCGTGGATATCCTATGCTATCTGAAAATATAAAAGTGTGGTTTACCGACTCCGTTGGGTTCATATGATGGTGGGATTTGGTGAGGTCCCGATGCATGTAGGAGTCGATGCTTCGTTGTCGAGGATTCACTGCTCGCCCTTGTGCGTGGATATCCTATGCTATCTGAAAATATAAAAGTGTGATAAATATCTGTACAGAATACTAGATATGCTTTAGGTAAATGGGTTTACCTAGTAGAACATGTGATGTCGCTATTTGATCTCCAAGATGTATGCATGGCTATCGAATCTCTAGCGACTCTCGATTTTCCAATGATCGTTGATCCGATCGGGATATTTGAGGTGAAAGGACCGTACTGTACGCTAACCTTGACCAATTGGTTCTTGCAGGCAATATCAATGATACCTATGGTATCATGGGGTGATGTTGTTAGACGCTTTACCATGATACGATGGGTAAATCAGAAAATATGTTTTTGGGATCACAAAGAGTTGTGAGCCCGTGGCTAGCTGTATCGCTGAACCATTGAGGGTCACACAAGTACTGGTTTTCCAATTATGATGAGACCACAATCGATGGAGTCGAAACGAATGTTCACAGTTTGACTTGAACCGAATGTTCACAGTTTGAGTTGAATCGAATGTTCACTGTTTTGTTAACTCAAAATCTATCCCTCCATCTATAAATATGGCAATGAGGAGAGACTTTCAGAATAGAGAAAGAAAAACGCCACTTGATTATTGAATCATAACTCTCCTCTCCCCTCGACTCTCGGCCTCCTCCCGCCGTCGTCGCTAACCGTCGCTGCCACGTGCCTCCAGACCCCGTTCCGACCGTCTTGGTGAGGATATTCCGTTCGTGAAAATTTTTTGTGCTTTCCAGTGCAAGGTAGCGAACGAATTTGGAAATCGGTCGTGGATCGGATTAGGCGAACATTCGGAGATTCAACTGTTGAAGTGCTATTGCCGCTAAAATCGGAATAGTCGGAGCCGGCCGCGAAGTCACCAGGTAAATATTTCTAAACATCCTATGCATGTTTAGCTTTTGTTTATTTGCGTATGATTGTTCTCGGGTACATTTTTTTTAAAACTTCCGCTGTGCCCTGGGAGCGTGATCCGATCAAAGCCAGGTCTGGATCATTCATACGTGAATTTTATTTAAAATAACTCTTTTGATGCAATTAAAATGACAAGATATGATTTTATCTATAAAACATGATTTTATATTTAAAATGTGATTTTGTATGATAAATCCAAATTTGATTTGATTGTTTATTTATGTCAATTAATTTGATTGATTGTATGGATAACATGATTATGAGATAATTAGTATATATATATTTGATATATTTTGTTGTTCAATATGCATGTGTTTTAAAATGATTTAAAATTAATGAGATAAAAAATGTCAAAAATAAAATCCCTCATTTCAAATATGATTAATATTTATATCAAAATTATTGTTTCATGATTGAATTGAAAGAACTTAGTTTAATGATAATTATGAAGTAATGTGACAAAATTTCGTAGACCGGCTTAAAAATGGCTTGTACCGGCTGGGCTCACTGAAGGGCGTTGCTTTGTCTTAGGAAGTTGGGTTTTAAGTGGGCCTTAGCCCCTCCAATGACCTCGAAGAACTCATAGAAAACTCTAGTCCATAGCTTCTAAATTGATCATAAAACAAAAGTTTTATCCAATAAGATCATGAAGCCAAGGAAATTTAAATATTGTTTTAAATTTCCTATCTTCCATCAACAACGGGTGCACGTCAATGCTACCCGTTTACAAAGCCCGGCTCATATTATTGGGGGGGTTCTATGTGTCAGAAAGTTGTACACGCAATTGACACTTGCTGTGAGTTGAATGGAACTCCCATGACGTTGGCTCATATTATTGGGGATGTCATGGCGACCGTCCATTACAACTCGACATTGATGGGTCATCTTGAAACGTGATGGTAATCGGCGTCATATTATTGGGTCCTTACTGGATGTGAGGTAAAAGCATGGGGGTTGAATTTGATGCAACTGGCTCTACCTTTTGGGGATCAGGGTTGACTAATATTATTCGGCACCATGATTTCTCGATTGGACTCTGTGCACCCACTAAGGAAACTGGATATCTCGATTTCATTAGAGGGTGGTGAAATCGTTAAAATAGTGGGAGGGTAATTCATAAAACTAAATACCATGTTTTATGTCTTAGTGTATTTTCATAAATAGTTATGCATGTCTGGATTTTCCTTCAGTATTTACTGCTATTAAAAATGTCTTCGATGAAAAACCCACTCGCTGCTATACTGGATAGCAACAAACTGACTGGCGCTAACTACTTGGATTGGTTACGCAACCTCAAGATAGTGTTGGCTTCGGAGAAGCTTCTCTACATGCTCGAGAAGAGCCCTCCGAAGTGTTAGAGTAGATGCCCAACTAGCCAACTTGTGGTGTGTGGGTTTATAGACTCTTGTATATGACAGTCTTTATGTATGATATTCGCATTTATTTATGGCATTCTTTACTTTCATTGTGTTGTATGATTATTAACAATTGCGTTGAGTAAAGACCTAGAATGCACTATAGTGTATGTTAGATGTGATAGTGGGTATGACGGCTATCATGAAATACATCTAATAGTCACTGTGTATTCTGAACATGTTCCTAGTCGATTGGGCCGTCAAAATGAGGATAAGGCCGCCCGAGCCTGAGACTAGTATCTACGATGCGAAGTACCATGTTTCATTGGTAGGGAACATTGTGATGTTCTGATCATGCAGATAAATAGTGACCTGGTGATCTATCGAACTACCCTCGTTCGGACTTTCCAAGTGGTTACCATTTGTCGAGTGGATAAGTCCGGGGTCTTGGTTGTACTGATTAGTCCTCACGACTCGAAATGTCATTGAGACTCTACATGATAGGCGTCTCACTTTGACTCGTTTTCCGACTCACTTGGGGTCATCAGGCGGCGGGATTGGATGAGATCCCGATGCATGTAGGAGTCGATGCATCGTTGTCGAGGATTCACCGCTCGCTTACATGCGTGGATATCCTATGCTATCTGAGGGGATAATAGTGTATAAATCTCTTGCCAGAGTACTAGAAGTGTTTTAGGTAAATGGGTTTACCTAGTTACACTCGTGATGTCACTATTCAATCTCCAAGATGTATGCATAGCTATCAGATCTATAACGACTCTCGATTTACCAATGGTCGTTGATCTGATCGGGATATATGGATTGAAAAGACCGTACTGTACGCTAACCACGACCAACTGGTTCTTGCAGGCACTATCAGTGATACCTAGGGGATTATGGGGCGATGTTGCTAGACGCTTTACCATGATCCGTTGGGTAAGTCCGAAATTGTGATTCCGGAGCCACAATAGTTGTGGGCCCACGGCTAGCTGTATCCCTGAACCATTGAGGGTCACACAAGTACTGGATTCGAGATTCCCACACGGAAACTGAGCTCAATGTGTTGAGCATATGAAGAGGATTTTTGGAAGTTCGACTTCCTAAAAGTCAACAGGGGTCAAATCGTGATTTGCCGCTGTTGAGGGGCAAAACGGTAATTTTGCAATTTAGGGTTAGATGATCTGAAAAATTGTTTTTCATATCATAACATTCAGTTTTGGAACCTGATTCGATCGGTCCGATCTGATCGGCGATCGGAGTTACGATGAAGTCGCAGCGATGGATATCGTCATTTGGACCCGAGCCCGTTGGGCCGGTCCAAGTCCATTGCTAGTCTATTTAATTAGACTTAAGGCTTTAATCATAACACTTGACTAGAAACACATTAACCCTAAACCTAGACTAAGCATTCGGCCGCCTCCCCTTCTCACTAGCCGCCGCCGCCGCCGTGCTCGCCACGCGCCGCCGCCGCCGCCGTTGATTGATCGGATTTGCTCCGATCAATTTTTCGAGTAGAATCCGTCCACGCTGATCTCGTCAGGCCTTCTAGTGCAGGCTGACGAAGGAGTCTCCCTTCCGGTCGTGGACCTGATTGACGAATCTACAGCCGCCTACCGTGAAGAGCCGGTCTTCTTTTAATTCCGGTTGGAGCCAGGCGCAAGTCGCCAGCAAGGTAATCTACTAATCATCCTATGAATGGTTCGTAGTTTGCAGTAGTTTTTAATTGTATTGAACGTTTCCCGGCCTAATTTTATTCTTCCGCTGCCTCATCGGGAGACGGGATCCGGATCCGCCACCGCTATCCCAACAGTGGTATCAGAGCTATGGCTCGGATCCGTCAATACAATTGTTGCCTGAATTGTATCTAATCTCTATTTTCCAGATTGAGATCAAACTAAAATTGGCTGGAACCTCCGCGGTGCCGCCGCGCATGGCGGCGCCCCACCGCGCGCGATGCATGTGCGGTTGTCGCACATGGCTGGCCACTGTCCAGCGCAATTGTTGCGCTACTGTGCGATGCAGGCCGGCCGATGATCACGCATGGTTGCACGAACTGGAGACGCACGGTGGCTGCTGGATTGGCGCAACTTATTGTGCGGTCCCACGGCCGTGCTTCGCGCATCATGAGGCCAAGCGCGCGGCCTTGTGCCGCGCACGATATGTGGTGGCAGCCGCCGTCCAGCGACGTGTTAGAGTAGATGCCCAACTAGCCAACTTGTGACGTGTGGATTCATAGACTCTTGTATGAAACGATCATTATATATGATATTCGCATTTGTTTATGGCATTCTTTACTTTCATTGTGTTGTATGATGATTAACAATTGCGTTGAGTAAAGACCTAGAATGCGCTATAGTGTATGTTATATGTGATAGTGGGTATGACGGCTATCATGAAACACATCTAATAGACACTGTGTATTCTGAATTAGTTCCAAGTCGATTGGGCCGTCAAAATGAGGATAAGGCCGCCCGAGCATGAGACTAGTATCTGCGATGCGAAATACCATGTTTCATTGGTAGGGAACATTGTGATGTTCTGAGCATGCAGATAGATAGTGACCTGGTGATCTATCGAACTACCCTCGTTCGTACTTTCCAAGTGGTTACCATTTGTCGAGTGGATAAGTCCGAGGTCTTGGTTGTACTGATTAGACCTCACGACTCGAAACGTCATTGAGACTCTACATGATAGGCGTCTCACTTTGACTCGTTTGCCGACTCACTTGGGGTCATTAGGCGGCGGGATTGGGTGAGATCCCGATGC
>KV011864.1:157771-168522 GCA_001598015.1 Dorcoceras hygrometricum
ATTTGTCTTCTTTCCAAGTTGGTACAATCATCCTCTGTACATTGTACTATTTTCCAGAATAGTACTAATTTTGTCCCCTTGATTTAAGGCATTAGTACGACTTAATTTCAGCCACATATTCTTTCCCTTTTAAATGGTGATTGCATCCAAGTAGCTGAATTACTTGTAACAGTTGAAAGCTTGCAACAGCTGAGTGCTTCTCGTATTTATCTTCTCTACTGCTTCGCTTCTATTCTTCATCAGATATCTCCTGTTGATCCATTTACTAATTCTGATGATGTAACGTTGCTGATTCTGTTTGTACGTTGCTGAATAACGTTGCTGAATTCTACTGTTGAGATTGCTGAATTCTTACTGTTGAGATTGCTGAATTCTTACTGTTGAAATTGCTGAATTCTTCAACAGATATGCTGATGTCACGGTTGCTCATTTAGCTTCTTCAATCAGCAATGCTTATGTCATGGTTGCTCATTTAAGCTTCTTCAATCAGCAATGCTTATGTCATGGTTTCTGAATTCTGCCTCTTCAATCAGCAACGCTGATGTCATGGTTGCTGAATTCTGCTTCTTCAATCAGCAAACGCTGATGTCATGGTTGCTGAATTCAGCTTCTTCAATCAGCAACGCTGATGTCATGGTTGCTGAATTCTACTTCTTCAACAATTCAGCAACTTTCAACTCCTCTTTCGCGTACACGATTTCAACAGTTCTCTTTCAGATTCTTACTGTTCATATCTCTTCCATATTCTTTTCTTCTTACATAATTTCTGCACACTACGTAAATCAATTAGAAACAGATAACAGGTTTTGTGTAATTCAAAACTTAATCAGGATCTGTTTACATAGATCCATCAGCCCGTAATAGATCTTCCAATATTTGGATTACTCTTTCTTATTGTCCATCGGTTTGAGGATGGAATGCTGTACTGAAAGTTAATTTTGTTCCTAAGGCTTGGTGTAAACTTTTCCAGAATCTTGAATTAAATCTTGGATCTCTATCAGATACTATAGAACTCGGTATCCCATGAAGTCTGACTATTTCCTTGATATACAACTATGCATATTTATTCAAGTCGTAAGTTGTCTTTACAGGAATAAAATGTGCAGACTTGGTTAATCTATCAACTATTACCCAAATTGCATTAAATCCTTGAACTGTTCTGGGTAATCCTACTACGAAATCCACTGGAGTTGATCGTCTTTCGCTTGATCTTCTTTAATTCTATCTTTTAACGTTGATTGGATTGTGAGAACAGATAACTTAGCAGCATTCTCCTTTTTAACTATTCCTAGTTCAAATCTGTTAATCTCCAACGCTAGAGGAATCTGAACTGAGATCTGTGCCAACCCCACATTTCTTCTACTTAACGCATCTGCTACTATGTTAGCTTTACCGGGGTGATAGCTAATTACACAATCATAATCTTTAACCAATTCAAGCCATCTCCTTTGTCTCATGTTTAGCTCTTTCTGGGTAAAGAAATACTTAAGGCTCTTATGGTCTGTAAAAATTTCGCATTTCTCACCGTAAAGATAATGTCTCCAGATCTTTAATGCGAAAACTACTGCTGCTAATTCAAGATCGTGCGTAGGATAATTTTTCTCGTGAACTTTCAATTGTCTTGAAGCGTAAGCAATCACTTTTCTCTCTTGCATTAAAACAGCTCCTAGCCCTGTCTGCGATGCATCTGTATAAATCACAAAATTCCCTTCCTCTGATGGTAATGTTAGAACAGGGGCTTCAACTAACGCCAGTTCTCAAAGCTGGATTGGCATTTCGGAGTCCAATCATACTTAACATTTTTCTTAGTCAAATCTGTTAAAGGAATAGCAATCTTCGAAAATCCTTCTATGAACCTTCGATAATAACCAGTAAGTCTTAAGAAACTACGGATTTCTGTGACACTCTTAGGTACAGTCCAATCTCGAACAGCTTCCACTTTAGAAGGATCTACTTCTATTCCGTTTCTCGAAATAATGTGGCCCAAAAATACAACTTTCTCAATCCAGAATTCACATTTGCTGAACTTAGCAAATAAATGTTTATTTCTTAAAATATGCAAGATTTCTCTAAGATGTTCCTCGTGTTCACTTCTATTCTTCAAATAAATCAAAATATCATCTATGAATACTATTACGAATTTATCTAGGAAAGGTTGAAATACGCGATTCATTAAATCCATAAACACAGATGGCGCATTAGTTGATCCAAAAGGCATAACTAGAAATTCATAATGACCATATCTTGTCCTAAAAGCTGTTTTAAATATCTGCTTCTTTTACCCGTAACTGGTGGTAACCAGATCTTATATCTATCTGAGAAAATACTACAGCTCCTCGTATTTGGTCGAATAAATCGTCAATCCTAGGGAGAGGATATTTATTCTTAATCGTTAACTTATTTAGTTCTCTATAATCGATACACAGGCGCATACTTCCATCTTTCTTCTTCACGAACAGCACTGGTGCACCCCAAGGTGAAGTACTGGGTCTAATAAATTCTTTATCCAATAAATCTTGGATCTGGTCTTTTAATTCCTTCATTTCCTTAGGAGCAAGTCTATAAGGAGGCTTCGAAATTGGAGTAGCTTCTGGTACTAATTCAATAGTGAATTCCAATTCCCGCTTTGGAGGTAAACCTGTGACATCTGTTGGAAAGACATCTGGAAATTCTCTCACGACATGTACATCTTCCAACTTACTTTTCTTTTCGGATTCTAAGGTTATGGCGTTCACTAAAACTCCCTGGCATCCGCTTCTTAAACACTTCTGAGCTTTCATTGCTGATATTATCTTAGGAGCATTCTCATATTTACCAGCTTTGAATGAAAATGAATTTCCCTATGGTAATTTAATATCAACAGACCTCTGCTTAAAATCTATAACAGCGTCGTACTTAGTCAACTAGTCTATTCCCAAAATAAAATCAAACTTAATTATGGGTAATACTATCAAATCTGCATAGACAATATTTCCCTGCAATTTAAGTTCTACGTTTTGAATCACCCGATTGGTTATTATACTTTCTCCTGTAGGAACCTGAACACAGTATCCTACTTTTACCTCTACTGGTTTAATTGCTAATTGTTTAGAAAATCTATCTGATACAAAAGAATGAGTTGCACCAGAATCTAACAAAGCTATAGTGGACATGTTATCAACAAAAATTTTACCCGTCACCATGGTGGTATCTGTTGGAGCTTCTTCAGTAGTCATCACGTATGCTCTACTAGTAATGAGTTGTTGTTGTTTTTGGGGATAATTTCTCGACATGTGGCCTAGTTTACCACAAGTATAACACACATTCTGCCCCTGAAGACACTGTCCCTTATGAATCTTCTTGCAAGTAGGACATGGCTGCCTATCCCCGAGTTTGAAATAGCAGAGATGGGTTGTGCAGCAATTGGTCCTTTCCCTTGCGATCCTTGTTGATTGCTATTTTGCTTCTTAAATTTCCTGCGATCATTCTGCTGAAATTCTTGTCTCTTTAATTGCCTTTCATCCTCGATTGCTTTCCAATCTTGTTCCGCCCACAGAGCTTTATTAACAGCTGCTCTGTAATCTATAGGTTCTGCCAACCTAACATCGTGCTTAATCATGGGCTTCAACCCATTGATGAAATGGCGAAGCTTTGCATCTGGATTTGTCCCTATCAGTGGAACAAAATAACATCCCCTCTCAAACTTACGGATATAATCCCGCATCGCCATCCCTTCTTGTTTGAGAGTTAAAAATTCACTCTGTAACTGCTCTCTAACATCAACAGTAAAATATTGTTCAAAGAAGACCCTCTTAAACTCTTCCCAGGTAAGAATTTCCAAGTCCACCGTTAACTTGGCTCCTTCCCACCACATCATCGCATCTCCCCTCAGCATATAAATTGCACAACGGGGTCTCTCCAATTCTGTTAGATGCAGATAATCAAATATCACTTCCATGGATTTAATCCAGCTTTCTGCCACTAGGGGATCGGTAGTGCCAGAAAATTCTTGAGGTCTCTGCCTCCTAAACTTCTCCTGGGGATATTCTCTACTAATAATTCTACTCGACGAATGACCATTCCCATTAGAGGTTTGATCAACTAATCGTTCTAGCAGTTGTGCCATACTATTGAGGACTGGATTAATGCCTTCTGACTCATTATCTACTTCGGAAAATTCTTCTTCCTCTACCTCGTCCTGACATATCTGTAAAGGGTAGTCCAAATCCACCACAATTCTATTATGACAGATTACTACATGCTAAAACATGAATTAAAACTCACAAATTGAAGTGGCTGGAGAGATCTGCTCAGACTGGAAGTGTGTTTATCTCAAGGACCATTGCTCTGATAACAACTGTAACGACCCGTACTTTTATTAACGGAATTCAAGAATTTTGGGGGTTCAATTGAAAGTTATAGGAAGTTCGAACATCAAAATACTAGGTCACTACTAACTTTCTTTGGAATGAAATAAGAATAACATTCGAAACTCTCAACGTAAATGAGAATCAGATTCTATAATTAAAAGACACGGAAAATAGAAATCTGGTAATTTAAAAAAAATGGTTACATTCCTTCGTAATGAAGTCTGGACAGATTTCTACAATATAGATACACTAGAAATCTGGTCTAGTATATACAACAGCAAAAATTTTTTACAGTACTAGATAACCCAAAAGGAAAACGTGAAATCTGGAACAAAAGAAACTGTGAAATCTGATGTCCACGATAAACACCTCCTTCCTTTCTGTTCAGCTCCCTCCAGCTCCTAACTGCTCATTACCTGCACTCAATGAAAACTAGTGAGCCAAAGGCCCAGCAGGTAAAGTCTGGAAGTATCAAACATAAAATATAATCGTTCGTTAACTGGTACATACTGGAGTCTGAAACTTTAAATACGCTTATGAATAAACAAGCGTAAAATATAACATAGTAAAAGTCTGGAAGTATCAAACATAAAATATAATCGTTCGTTAACTGGTACATACTGGAGTCTGAAACTTTAAATACGCTTATGAATAAACAAGCGTAAAATATAACATAGTTCTGGAAAGGAATGAAAGCATAAAACATAACTCAATTCTGAAAACATTTTCTTTAAACATTCCTTAGAGCTGTGATTAAAATCACACTTGTGCTCTTCATTCATTTTCCTGAAAATTATGACAACACTTTAAACATTTGGTCCATTTCGTTTGATCAAACTCCTGATATCAGTCTTAGCACTATGGCTCATTGTTGAAGGGGTATATAGATCCGTCGATCCATAATCCTAATCCTTCCTGGGGACCCTTTTGTTGTCATAACTTAAAACATTTCTTAAAACCTTCTGCTCTTTGTTTCTTTCGTGAAATCTGTTTTCTTTCTCTTGAACGTTTACTGGTTTTCTTTTGTCTAATGATGTTCTGGAATACTTCGAAGTTTTCTGTAATACTTGCGAAGATGAAAACTGAATAAAAGCTCTCAAATTTGATCAATTGAATTGAATAAATCTCTTGAAATGGTTCGGAAATGAATAAGGATTCCAAATCTATGCTTTCTGTCTCAATCGAAGAAGTATTGAAGAAGTAAAGGATGAAATCTGTTTTAAAGGAACAGTAGAAATCTGAATCGAATATCTGTATCTCAACGAAGAAGAAATAAAACAGATCTCTGTTGGTCAACCAGATGTCAACGTAACATATACATGACGTCACCAGATTTCATCTTGCGAGACTACTCCCACCAGATGTCAACGGTCAACTCAGAAGTCAACAAATTATAAAAGGAATATGCCCTATACCAGATCTCATATATAAAAGAAGAAATCTGAGATAAAGGAATAGTAGAAATCAGAATTAAACATAAGTGTTTTATCGAAGAAGAAACACTTCAGATCTCACAAACAAAAATAGAAATCTTAACCTTAACTTATCACATAAACAGACCTCTACTCTTAGAAATCTGTTCATCATAGAATTTCGCGATGGTATAAGAACCAGACTTCATACTTAACCGTGTGGATAAACATGAATTACAACGGTTACCTTCTTCTGAAGAACTCAAAATATCTTACGAAATTTCTGGAAAAGATCGAATAAGCTACTTGTAACTACTTCAATGAATAAATCATTGGAAAACTCAATAATTTGCCAGACGAACATCATTAAACCATTTTCTAAAACATCTTTGAATCTCCAGCAAACTTCTACGCACCGCTTGTTTCTTTTAAAAACTTTGAAAAGATTTTGTTCGGCTTCTTCCAAAAGAGCACCGCTTCTAAATGATATACTTTGAAGATAATGATGCATGAATCAGCTTAACATCCTATTTATATGCTTTAAAATGTCTAATGAAGGAAGACACATTTAATCAATATGCCAAAATCTACTAAAAGCGTAACTCTGTTTTAAAATTAAAGATGCACAATGAACCCGAACGTTTTTAATTAAAAAAAAAGATTCAATTGGCTTGTAGAAATTTACTAGACATCTGCTATATTTGCATTCTTAACATCTGAATATCAACCCATAATAAAATGAAGGCTGAACATTGCGTAAGACATGAAATTTGTACGCGCATATCATGAAATCTGGAAATTTAGCTTTTAAAAAAGAAAGCTAAATAACATACACGTGAAGTCTGAAACTTGATCTATTCATGGATCGAAATAAAATAGCATTGTAATCCCTCAAATCTCATAAATTACTAATTGTGGACTAAGAAAAGATCTGGTCGTTACACCAGTAGTCATCGATTTGACTAACGTTGACTCAACACAGGATCAGAGCTCTCTAAGTGTGACTGCTGCTGGAGCTGAAGCAACGAATACACAAGATGTCCAAACAGACATTGCTCAAGCATATGTTGTGCAAACAGATCTTGCCACACAACGACCAACATCTGACGCACCAGTTGCAAGTACTTCATATCAATTGGTAACAGACAATCCAGATGTGGCTATCCAGCAAGACATTCAAGCAGAACAGGAAGCAAACCCAATTGAACTTGATCTTAGGTGGAATATAAATCATCAACCTGAGCATGTCATAGGTAACATCGAATCTCCTGTTCGCACACGAAGCCAGCTATTGCATGATCATTTTGATTCAGCTTTCATCTCGCATATAGAACCTAAGCAAATCGATGAAGCCTTAGCAGACCCAAGCTGGGTAGAAGCTATGCAGGAGATATTAAATCAGTTTAAGAGAAATAACGTATGGCAACTTGTACCTAGACCTTCAAATCATTCAGTTATAGGAACACGATGGGTCTTTAGGAACAAACTGAATGAAGATGGAATAGTTACGAGAAATAAAGCTAGACTGGTAGCTCAGGGATTTAGGCAAATGGAAGGAATAGATTTTGATGAAACCTTTGCCCCTGTATCTAGATTAGAAGCTATACGCATGTTCCTTGCATATGCAGCATTCAAAGATTTTAAAGTATTTCAAATGGATGTTAAGAGTGCATTTCTTAATGGCATTCTAACAGAGGAAGTGTATGTTGCACAACCTCCTGGCTTCGTAGATCATACATATCCAAACCACGTTTATAAATTGGATAAAGCTCTGTATGGTTGAAGCAAGCACCCAGAGCTTGGTATGATACATTGTCCAAATTCTTAATTGAGCATGATTTCACAATAGGCATAGTGGATAAGACTTTATTCAAATTTGTTAAAGCTTATCATGTCTTATTGGTACAAATCTATGTTGATGATATTATTTTTGGGTCAACTAACCCCAAATTGTGTCAAAAATTCTCTAAGCTAATGCAGGACAAATTTGAGATGAGCATGATGGGCGAGCTAACATTCTTTCTGGGCTTACAAGTTCGACAGCTGGAAAATGGAATTTTCATTAACCAAGCTAAATACACGAAAGAACTACTGAAGAAATTTGGCATGGGCAACTGTTCAGCAGCAGCGACCCCAATGAGCTCATCCATCAAGCTAGACAAATACGAAGCTGGTACTGACATTGAGGTATCATTATATCGTGGTATAATTGGCTCCCTGCTGTACTTAACTGCTAGCAGACCAGACATCATGTTTGATGTCTGTATGTGTGCTAGATTTCAATCAGAGCCTAAACAGTCGCATTATATTGCTGTGAAAAGAATTTTGAAATATTTAAAAGGAACTTCCAACGTGGGTCTTTGGTATCCCAAAGACTCAGGCTTTCAACTAATCGGTTATAGTGATGCAGACTACGCAGGATGTCGAATTGATCGCAGGAGCACAAGTGGAACTTGTCAATTCTTGGGAGATCGCTGGATTTCCTGGTTCAGTAAGAAGCAAACATCTATTGCAACGTCCACAGCTGAAGCGGAGTACTTAGCAGCAGGAAGCTGCTGTGCTCAGATCTTATGGATACAACACCAGCTTAAGGACTATGGCATTGATGCTTCTGAAGCGCCCATTCTCTACGACAACACCAGTGCTATTGCTATCACTCAAAACCCTGTGCTGCATTCAAGAACAAAGCATATAGACATCAGGCATCACTTTATAAGGGACCACGTGCTAAAGAAAGACGTCAGGCTGGAGTATGTGTCGACTGAGCAGCAAGTTGCTGATATCTTCACAAAGCCTCTACCAGACGCTAAGTTTCTTATTTTAGAAACATATTAGGTCTCCTAGAATTGCCATGAATTGTCTGTGCGCTAACAATTTGCAGGTTTACAGTGTTGGAACACGGTGGCGGATCCGGATCCCACTTCACGGGGCGCAGCGGAAAAACAAAATTTTGCTCGGAAAGTGTTCAATACATTAATAAAGGCAACAAAACCATACATAGGATGTTAGAAATTGTCACCTTGCTGGCGTCTAGGCGCCTGGCTCCAACCAGATTTACAAGAAAACTGGCTCTTCATGGTAGGCGGCGGTAGATCGTCAATCAGGTCCACGACCGGAATCGATCTTCCTCCGTCAATATTCACTAGAAGACTTGACGGATTTTGCACGAACGGAAAACACCTCTTCACGATGGCCGGAACAAGTCCGGCGAAGGGCGGCGCGTGGTGGCCGATGGGCGACGCGTGGTGGCCGAGAGGTGAGGAGAGGTGGGCGGCCGATTTGTGTGTTTTGGAGGCTAGGTTATGTGTTTTAATTGTAGTGATTAAGCCCTAGATACAACTCATGTAATTATAAGTCATTCATGGGCTTGAACCGGCCCAATGGACTTGGGTCCAACCCAGGTCCATGTGAACATTCGGTTCGTTTAATTCACTGCGGTTTCATCATAACTCCGATCGACGATCAGATCGGACCGATCGACAAAGTTTCCAAAACTGAACATTATGATGTGAAAAACAATTTTTCAGATACCTAGTCCAAAATGACAGTTTTGCCCCTCAACAGTGGGAAATCGCAATTTCACCCCTGTTGAGTTTTAGGAAGTCGCACTCCCTAGAATCCTCCTCCTATGCTCAACACATTGAGCTCAGTTTCCGTACGGGAATCATGAATCCAGTACTTGTGAGACCCTCAATGTTTCAGGGATATAGCTAGCCGTGGGCCCACAACCATTGTGGCTCCGGAATCACAATTCCGGACTTGCCCATCTGATCATGGTAAGAGCGTCTAGCAACATCGTCCCATGATCCCCTAGGTATCACTGATAGTGCCTGCAAGAACCAGTTGGTCGTGGTTAGCGTACAGTACGGTCCTTTCAATCCATATATCCCGATCAGATCAACGACCATTGGTAAATCGAGAGTCGCTAAAGATCCGATAGCTATGCATACATCTTGGAGATCGAATAGTGACATCGCGAGTGTTACTAGGTAAACCCATTTACCTAAAACACTTCTAGTACTCTGGCCAGAGATTTATACACTATTATCCCCTCAGATAGCATAGGATATCCACGCATGATAGCGAGCGGTGAATCCTCGACAACGAAGCATCGACTCCTACATGCATCGGGATCTCACCCAATCCCGCCGCCTAATGACCCCAAGTGAGTCGGCAAACGGGTCAAAGTGAGACGCCTATCATGTAGAGTCTCAATGACGTTTTGAGTCATGAGGACTAATCAGTACAACCAAGACCTCGGACTTATCCACTCAACAAATGGTAACCACTTGGAAAGTCCGAACGAGGGTAGTTCGATAGATCATCATCTCAATATCCATCTGCATGCTCAGAACATCACAATGTTCCCTACTAATGAAACATGGTACTTCGCATCGCAGATGCTAGTCTCAAGCTCGGGCGGCCTTATCCTCATTTTGACGGTCCAATCGACTAGGAACGTGTTCAGAATACAGAGTGACTATTAGATGTGTTTCATGATAGCCGTCATACCCACTATCACATCTAACATACACTATAGTACATTCTAGGTCTTTACTCAATGCAATTGTTAATCATCATACAACACAATGAAAGTAAAGAATGTCATATGAAAAATGCGAATATCATATATAAAGATTGTCATATACAAGAGTCTATAAACCCACACGCCACAAGTTGGCTATTTGGGCATCTACTCTAACAATCTTCCACTTGCCCTAAAGCCAACTACTCATCAGACGCAGTCCCATTGTTTTGCGATGTTTTTCAAACAACGGTCCAGGCAAGGGCTTCGTAAGTGGATCAGCAACGTTGTCCGCAGAGGCGACTCTCTCAACTGCTATGTCACCTCTAGCCACAATATCCCGGATTATGTGGTATTTCCTCAGTATATATTTGGATCTTTGGTGAGACCTAGGCTCCTTTGCTTGCGCAACGGCACCCATGTTGTCGCAGTACACCGGGACTGGACCAAATCCATCAGGAATGA
>KV011864.1:227153-252357 GCA_001598015.1 Dorcoceras hygrometricum
TGATTGATCGGACTTGCTCCGATAAGTTTTTCAAGGAGAATCCGTCCGTGCTGATCTCGTCAGGCCTTCTAGTGCAGGCTGACGAAGGAGTCTCCCTTCTGGTCGTGGACCTGATTGACGAATCTACAGCCGCCTACCGTGAAGAGCCGGTCTTCTTGTAATTCCGGTTGGAGCCAGGCGCAAGTCGCCAGCAAGGTAATCTACTAATCATCCTATGAATGGTTCGTAGTTTGCAGTAGTTCATAATTGTATTGAACGTTTCCCGACCTAATTTTATTCTTCCGCTGCCTCGCCAGGAGACGGGATCCGGATCCGCCACCGTTACCCAATAGTGTACCTAAGCTGGAACAGTGGAGAGGTCTGAGCTGATCTGAGCACTGTAGACCAGATCGGGTTCATGTGAGTGATCCAAGCTGGATGTGTGTTTCTTGAAGTACCTGTGCTGACCAGCTGAGCACTGTGCTGGTTGAAAGCAGCATACTCCCTGATCTGGTTGTGTGCCTGAGCTGGTACAGTGTAGGAGTCTGAGCTGGTTTGAATTTACTGTATCTTTGACTGGGAGTATATATATATAAGTGTTGACCAACAATTAGTTATTTTACGACACACATATCTTATCTTCTCCCTAGTATCCCGACACTTATATCTCTCGTTGCTACTGTTCACCCGATAACTTCTTCCTTCGATTTTTGGAGATTGGCTGGTCAGATTTGAATGAGGGTACCTTGGTTGAAAACCCCTCTTCGAGACCAACGCTCTTATACCAGTTTGGATTCGGAAGGAGGACGGATAGAGATAATAGCTTAGAAGCTGCATGAGCTAGGTTTCGCTATCTTTCGGCATAGTTGAGCTCTGGTTCAGATTAGGTCCTTTCTTGTGGGTTTTTCCTTGATTTCTCGGCAGAGACTTGAGCAGAGCTGGTAGGGTGTGATCTGCTGTAGATTGAGCTGAGGTATTGTACCAAGATCTGCGTAAGGTACGGATTGAGCTTGATTTAACGTCTTTGACATATGCATGAGAATATTTCCAGCATGAATTGATTGCTGTGTATGCGTGCTAGAAGTGAGCTGAGTTGATTAGCCGTGCTGTTTTTTATGAGTATCTGAATTTCTTATGTTTGATTATTATGCCTTGTCTGTGAGCTGATTCTGTCTTGCATTCACGCATAACATATTGAGCTTGTTCCCTTGAGAACCGATTAATCACTAAGTCGTGATTTGCCGAATGAGCCGCCGTGCTTGAGAATCCTATGCTTTCACTGATTCTTGATTGCCAGCTGAGTCGCTGTGATATGGATTCCAATGATTTATTGAGATTTTTGATTTCCCAGCTGAGTCGTTGTGCCTTGTTTACCGATGATTTTTGGTAACCTTTCATGCATTGCACGACTTGAGATATTGCTGCCTTATCTGATTGCTGTTATTTGAGTGCTCTCCGTACTGAGGTTTGACCTCGTTTTCTTTCCCTTTTTGGGGCTTGTTTTGATCTTGTGTTGGCCTTTTGTTGAGTTAAGTGTGCAAGGGTAAGAACAGTACTGGGATGGGTGACCTCTTGGGAAGTTCTCGTACGTCAAGCTGCTGACATTGCTCCGCTTGATCTGGTTGGCCATGTGGGCTGTAAAAGTGTGATGCCAGATATAACGGGTAATATTATCTCTACTGAGGATAGGGCCGGCGGTAGGGGAAGGGTAAGACTGGTCTATAAGTGTATTGAAACAGCACCAGCAGTTAGACACGCACCCCCTGACTCATGGGCCTAACAGCCCAACCCTAACGTACATAATAGGTGCACTCTGCGCTGCCACATTATAAGGAAATAAAGTTAAGGTCAGGGGTTCGAGTCTCCCAAGAAGCATTTTCTATACTTCTTGGGGGGGGATTGTTGAGTTAAGCGTGCAAGGGTGAGAACAGTACTGGGATGGGTGACCTCCTGGGAAATTCTCGTACGTCAAGCTGCTCACGTTGTGCCGCTTGATCTGATTGGCCATGTGAGCTGTAAAAGTGTGATGCCAGATCTTAACGGGTAATACTATCTCTACTGGGGATAGGGCCGGCGATAGGGAAACGGTAAGACTGAGCTCTAAGGGAATTGAGACAGCACCAGTAGTTAGACACGCACCTCCCCTGACTCATGGGTCTAACAGCCCAACCCTGACGCACATACTAGGTGCACTCTGCGCTGCCATATTATAAGGAAATAAAGTTGCACCTTGGCTAATAGCTATAGCTTTTGGCCTAGTGGTAAGTGCTTGATCGTAACACCTTTGCAGGTTCTTCAGGTAATCTAGCTGGACCAAGTGGTGCGTCGGCTAGGAGAGCCCTGTTTCGAGTCCCAGTTATGTATATGTATTGAACTGGTTTACAGGGGATGCCCTGCGTGAATTCTGTACCTGAGATTTGTATTCGTTGAGATACTTGTATACTTTTCTGGTACCGTTTTACTATATGGGTTTTTTAGTTAAATCCTATACTTTGAGTATGAATATATTTTGAATGATATTTTCAGTTCAGGCCAAAACGAAATTTTTTTAACCAATATTCTATTCTTCCACGTAATTGTGATTAATTGAGTAATTAATCTCTGATTTAGAGCACTGGGCCTGACATCATCTCATTCGGTTTTGAGATGAATATGGTTGATGATTGTGTATACCACAATTTCAATAGGAGCAAACATATTTTTCTGATTTTTTTATATTGATGATATCCTTCTCGCTAGTAACGATATAGAAATTTTGCATGACACCGAGACATTTCTAGCTAAGAATTTTTAGATGAAATATCTTGGTGATGCACCATTTGTTCTGGGTATCCAAATACATTAGGATCGCTCTCGAGGTAACTATCACAGAAGAGCTATATCAGATGTGTTCTCAAGCGTTATGTTATGCATGACTGTAAACCAGGTGATACCCCTGTAGCTAAAGGAGATAGTTCAGTCTCAACCAATGCCCTAAAAATGATTTTGAGAAAAAGGAAATTGGGAAGATTCCCTATGCCTCAATAGTGGGAAATCTGATGTATGCTTAAGTATGTACACGTCTGGATGTTGCGTACGTGACAGGGATGTTGGGACGGTATTTAAGTAACCCGGGAATGGAACATTGGAAAGCAGTCAAAAGATTTTTTTTATGGTACTTATAGAGAACAAAGGATCGCATGCTCACATATCCAGAGGTTGGATCAGCTTGAAATCATTGGGTATATTAACTCCGACTTTATTGGATGCAAATAGTATGAAATCTACATCATACTATGTCTATCTCCTTGCTGGATGTGTCATTTCTTGGAAGAGCTCTAAACAGTCTCTTATAGCATCTTCTACCATGTCAATTGAGTAGCGTGTTATGAGGCATCCAATCTCGGGTATGGCTGCGAAATATTTTCATGGGACGACGCATTGTTGATGGTATTGAAAGACCACTAAAGTTACATTGTGACAATAGCCGGTAGTTTTATATTCCAATAAGTAGGAGTTAAAAAAGTCGAAGCATATTAACATTAAGTTCCTAGTTGTTAAAGAAAGAATTCAGAATAGTCAGTTGTCTATTGAGCATATCAATACAAACTCCATGTTTGCGGATCCGCTTACAAAGGGACTTCCACCCAAACTATTTCATGAACACATTGCTCGTATGTGTGTTTTGTCATTTGAGAATTTTCATGCTTAAGGGGGAGTTCGTTGCTTTAAATGCCTTTTGCTTAATGGACATTTTCATTTGTAATTATTATTTTATGCATAAATAAAATTTAAGTTTCTTTACATTATAATTATGGTTAAAGTCTAATCCCAATAAATTTTAAGGGATCAGTTGGAAATAGGCACGAAGTTATCACACTGCGTGAATTTTTTTTCCTTGCTACACATCCAAATCATAATCTATGTCGTTCAGTTGTTTTGATACATGCGATCATTGATGGATCGAGTTATCATTAGTGTAACAAAGGCTGTTTTGATCATGTGTTAACACAATTGATGGACGGGATTGGTAGTGGATACGTTTCCGTAATACAACATTTCGGAGCCGATACGATTTTTCACAACACTTAACCATAATGTTACACAAATAACCCAAGTGGGACATTGTTGGATCAATTAATTATATGGTCTTATATATGAAAGGTTATATGTTGTGGGTTGTTCAATAAAGTTAAGCCCGAATTAAAGTGATCGACTGAAATTTTGGATTATTTGGTTTTAATGTATCTAATAGGATATGGACATCTTATGTGTAAAGTCTAAAGTATAAATTTTATTTTAAGGATGAGCTAAAATAAAAATTACAGGAGATATTCACAGATTATCTATATATTGGTTATGGTCCCTAGATCTGGCGTATCAAGTTCCCTATTCTAAATCCCATTATTAAAATATGAATCTGAGAGAAATAAAAGGACTCTCACGAAGAAAGCTCAGATCTAGAAGATACCTATTATCTTCAAAGAATTAGGAATTATGGCTTCAGGTAAACTTTCGTATTTGGATACAGTTATAGTTATTAGATCTAATGATTTAACATAATTGTGATTCTGGAATTATTCCTGAATTTTAAATTATCCAATAGGATGAAGGGGCTGGTCGGGATAGATGCACCCCAAGGGCGCCGATCAGATGATTGAGTGACGGTTATGATCTACAAGCTCTAGGCGAGGTTGTGTGATCGGGGATCAATGAGGAACCTTGGTTTGAGTCTAGGCTACATCTAGAGGAGGAGTAGAGTCTGGTCTCAGACCAGTTTAGGATGTAAGGGAGGTTGGATCGAAGGCGGCTAGTCGGGTGCCATGTATTGGCGTCGGGTGAGGAAGTTACCAATGTTAGGCTTAGGCGCGGGCTGTTGTAGCTAGGTTTCAATGAAGGAGGTGAAGGAGAGGTCTGGTCATGCCCCAGGATGTCCGTACGCAGCTGCAAGTACTATTTTGGGTCGGGAGAGATGCTCGACGAACAAGCTAGGCGATTGGGTGATGCTTTGTGAGGCGTGGCATAGTGGAGAAGTGGTGTACGGGTGAGGGCTGTAGTTGATCGTCCAGGAACTTTATTGATAGGTTAAGAGAACTCTAATGTGTCAATTTAGGCCTTTAGTTGTGGGTAAAGGCTGGGGTTTGAATGGTAAAGGATTAGAGTCATGCGTGTGTGTTAGTGGGAAGTGTCTTCGGGACAGCTTGTAACGCTTTGAAGATAGAGGTCAAGGCAGCAACCTTGAGATTGTTTTAACAGTAAATATGAGGTTTGTAAACTTATAATAAGCATATAAGAAATTATACTTTCGCGACGGGTTGGATGTGAGAAGTTCAGGATTTTTCGGGTAACTCGCCGAGATCTCTTCCGACGTCTAAGTATGCCGTTGAAAAGTCCAGAACGACTCCAAATAATCTTGGCCAAAATTTTTAAATTATCTAACATATTTAATATGTATTTACAGGAAAAAAGCATTTTTACGAAAAATGAAGATTTTGAATGAATGAAAATGGCATGAAAAGTAACTTTTATGTTCTAAGGAGAGGAAAGAGAATTTACTTTTGAGAGGTTTTCGGGCTGTTTTATCAATGAAGAGGGGTGTTGGTGAATCAGGTGAAAATTTCGGGGAGACGTACCAACCTAGTACAATGATTTATAGTTTGATTAAGCGAAATAAGAGGGGTCACTTTCAATGAACAAAGTTCACTTAAAACTTTTATTCTCGGGATTAAAGGAGTATGCCATTTTTTTATGCTATTACGTATATTTATTATTTGATATTAATTTGTACTCACTATGTCTTTAGAGTCGCTAGATCTAAGTGTATACAGATGAGGATGAGGATGAGGAGGAGGCTTGAGGTGATGACCATTGAGCAACTCGTCCTTGGCTGCGCGCTCCTGAGACATTTTGATAAATGTTTCCGCTAAAAGCTTTACTTTTTGAGTCGAGGGATAAAATTGTTATTTTCATGGTTTTTTGAAGAGATGAATGTTTTGAGGTTGAAAACTTGAGTTGTTTGTTTGTACCGACATAGGAAGTATCTGTCAGGCTCGGTGTGCTAAATCATCGATTAATGACTCAATTAATCTTAATTACACGGAAGCATCAAATATGGGCTAAAATTTTTCGTTTTGGATCTGAACTAAAGTCAACTCTTAAAATACAACATACTCAAAATATGGATTTTGACTCAAAAATCCAATAACATCAATAGCAACAAATACAGGTAAAATACAAATACAGATCCACAAATACATAAACACGCAGGCAATCCCCTGGTTCAATACATAGTATAAATAACTGGGACTCAAAACGGGGATCTACCAGCTGATGCTCCACTCGGTCCAGCTGGATTACCTGAAGATCCTGCAAAGGCCAACACAGACCAAAGCAGCCCCAAAAACGGAAAATAAAACGATGAACCTCAGTACGAAGAGCATCAAGAAACATCAATCATATCATACATGCAATATCTCCAAACGTGCAATGCATGTGGGTTCCAAGAATCATCGGTAAGCAAGGCACAACGACTCAGCTGTGCAAAAATCATAATCATGTGATATTCAGGTACGGCAAATCAGCCGTCCATCACAGTTTAGTGGTATTCAGGCACGACAACTCAGCCGGCCACCACTATGTAGTGATATTCAGGCACGACAACTCAGCCGACCAATCACGGTATCAAAGAACATGCAATATCTCCAAACGTGCAATGCATGTGGGTTCCAAGAATCATCGGTAAGCAAGGCACAACGACTCAGCTGTGCAAAAATCATAATCATGTGATATTCAGGTACGGCAAATCAGCCGTCCATCACAGTTTAGTGGTATTCAGGCACGACAACTCAGCCGGCCACCACTATGTAGTGATATTCAGGCACGACAACTCAGCCGACCAATCACGGTATCAAAGAATCAAGCTCAATATGTATGCGTGAGTGCAAGACAACATCAGCTCACAAAATGCATAATAATTAGGCACAACCATCAAACAACTAGTCAATATCAGCACAGCCAGATAATTCAACTAGCACATAACCACAGCAACTCAACTACGCTGGAAATATTCTCATGCTGATATTAGAGCTATTAAAATACGCTCAATTCGTACCTCACTCTCTACACCGCTGCTACCTCAACAGATCACACAGGGGTACACGTCCAGCAGCTCACACGCGAGAATACAGCGACGAACACCTAACAGAAGCTGCTCGAACAAACACATAGCTACCACCTGCTCAGCCATACCCAAACAGCTCAGGGACAACTATACTGGAACAGATTTGGGTGCTACCAACAATCCAACACAAACCGATACCTTAAACAAGATAACCAGCTCAAATCGAAGCTCGGAATAAGAAGAAATCACTTACCCAAAGCTGCTTAAGAACTAACTACTGGCCAGAAATCACGAAGATATTCGAACACTGCAACTACTTCGCGCTCCCTCAGCTCGACGATCCAAAACTCCAAATTAGTACCAATCGAAAGATCTTAAGGAGACGAGTTCCGCGCCACCAATCTTGCTCCAGACGATGGCGTAAATCGACGGTAATCGGAGGAAAAGAGTTCGAGTGAACGGTAAGGGTTTGGAATCAGATTTAAGTCGAAAGCTCTCTGAGGAAGGAGATAAGAAATATCGGGTTTCCAATTCGCTAAGTGTTGGTCAACACACACATCTATATATATTCTCCAGTCAACACTATAGTGCCACCGACCAACTCAGATCCGAGCCCTTAATCAGCTTTGACTCCTCTACGCTAACCAAATCTGTTCACCACCAAATGACATCGCACCGGGGTCCAGTTCTCATCAAATCTGATGCTCGCTAAACGAAGTCGTATCAATCATACTCAGCTAGTGCCAAATCTGGTATTCCAAACGACATCGTATCGCTTACACTCAACCCGCGTCTACCCAGGTAATTCAAAACGACATCGTTTCCTCTCCCGCTCAGGACAACTCGCTCATACACACGAGGGTCAGATCTAGACACCCAGATCTAACTCAAATCTGAGAACAACGAACCGATCTACTCAAACCGCGAACCAAACCGATTCTCACAGCGCTTCTAATCACTCGCACGGGGTATTTCAAATCTGAACTCCAACTTCTCCCCATACACCAAATCTACCCAGCGCTTGCTCTCTCTCTCCCTTCACTCCATGATACACACCCAATACACTTCTAAGTTAGATCCGAAGCTCCTTAACGACTTACTCAACACGAGATACCTCTCGTGACTAAATCACCATTTAGATTTGACTAATTCGTTAATTACTAACTAACGATTTTCAGTCCTGATCAAATCAGCTCACGAAATCAAATCTTGCTGTTTCCTCTAATCTGCTCATAACAGTCACTAATTAAACCAGTTAATCACAGTCCTCACAGTATCCTTTCTTTTTTCTTTTTTATGATCAACTTTTTTTGGGTCGAGATTTTTATGCCAGCATTGTTAATTTCGGCGAGATGATCTCGCAGACTGTCACGTGAATGGTAACCCTTCCAAAAATAAAGGTTCCTGCTATTTATTTATATACGAGTAAGGGTCATTTTATCCCAAATCCAAGATCAACGTCAAGCAATCTCATCAATACGTACGAAAATTTCTTTAAAATCATTGGATCATGTGGATACGTCGTATTTAAATTTTAACTATAGATTGTAGTTTTCAAAGGGGCAGATGGATCGATTGCCCGAAGGAAACATACAAATACAAGGCTAAGGTAGGAAGCCGTACTCACCAGGTATTTTGTAACTATTTTTAATTTATATGCTAAAGAGAAACCTGATATGACACGTTCATAATCCTATTCTCTATTAACAAATACCATATCGACAAATGGCATTAATGTTCTCTAATAGTCTTTGAGCTTTGAGAGGAAGAGATGTGCGAATGAGGCTTCACACCAAACTCGATTTCACGTACAGCCCACAAATTAAAGAAAGACTAAAAGGAAAGATTTCGTGGGTCATTCTTATCTTTGCAGCTAAAATAAGAATGATGGGCCTGCCATATTTAACTTAAAATACATTGGCTCGTAAAATGTTATAACCTTATTATTTTAAAAGTAGAACTGATGAACAAATAATGATGACAGATACTAAGTTCTCAAGTTTCGAACTTATCGAGTTTTAAACTCAATCTTAACAAATTAAAATTTCCACCACAGCTCGAAATGAAAAGAAAGAAAACCTAATGAACATGTGATGCATAAGTCTCAAGTTTTGATGCAGTATCTAATTTTGAAACTCAATTGTAACACAAGAGAGATAGATTAATTAATTGGTGTATTTAATAGAGGAGAATTAATTACTTCTGAAGATCATACGGGAGTTTAGAAATCCATAAATATTCAACAAAGGCTTTACAAGCTTCATATAAATCTTGTGATGTTTAAAACTAACCTTTAAAAACACTTTAAAAATTTATAGATATTCAAAATTTCAATGGATTTTAGCAATTGTATGAACTTTATTGATATTTAAATATTAATAAATAAAATATAACAACAAATTTCTAGATTTTTTTCGTTGAACCTAGTTATTTCAATGGATTTCTAATTCTTTTCTCATCTTTTTTCTATTTTCTATTATAAATATTTATATCTCTCTTTCCACACCCTTTACAAATTAAAATCATATGTCTATATAAGAATTAAATTATTTTCATAAATTTTTTGTAGTTGATTCCGGATATTTTTTTCAAAAATAAAAGTATTAAATATCATTATGGACATTAAATTTTAAAATTTTATAAGTTCTGACAGTACAATTGGATAATATTTTTAATTAAGTTAATACGTCATGTATTAGAAAATGAAAACGTTATAGTTACAAAAGTGACAATAACTTATTTTGGACAAATAAATTAAATTTTTATTAATTGATATTGATTTTTAATTTCTTATATGATTAATGCGTAACTTTTTTATTATAATTATCGTAAATATAATACAATGAAAAATTTTAAATGAAGATATACAATGAAATTTTAGAATATTTATTTTATGTTTTAGTATAATAAGTTTTTAATTTTATAATATGTTTTCATATATAAAAGCCATACAAAATCTCTCGCATACTATGCAAAACAATCATATAATTAATTATTTTTACATGTATTGATTTGTTTTTTTCAAAACAGGGAAAGATGGGACCCTCCCAACGTAAACAAATTCGACCGTTACATTAAAACTCCAACATCTCTAATCAAATCGAGATTATAAACATCAATAATAATAAAATAATAATGATCAATCCAACGGTAACACACAGCCACATGCTATAAATTCAAACCCTTCTTCCCCGTCTCCTCACCACAGCATTCTTATACAATCACTCGATTCCCTCAGCCCATTTTTCTCTCATTCCTCAGGAGCTACCTACGATGGGTCTTTCCAAGGTTCAAATTTTCGTCGTCTTTGCGGCGCTCTGCCTCGCTTCCATGGGTGCGGCGGCGCGAGAGGCCGGTTTCTCGCATGCCCAGGCACCGGCGCCGGCGCGAGAGTCCGATTTCTCGCATGCCCAGGCCCCGGCGCCGGCGCCGGGACCGGGACCGGATGCCGGAGCTGGGTTATCTCTGGGAAGTCCCGCCGCTTGCATTTGCTTCACTGTGCTCCTGTCGTTCGTCGGAATTCTGGTGCAGTAAAACATAAATGATTAAACATATCATGATCGGAGGAACCATTGCGTGGTCGTTGGATTGGACTTTGGAGTTTCAGATTATATGTTTATTTTTCGAGTGATTGATGTACTTTTATTTATTATTTTTTTTATTTTTGGCCTAACTTTCTGTTAGGTTGCGAGAGGGCATGTGGCTTTTGAGATGGATTTTATTGAATACATTTGTTTATTATTAATGTTTGATCTATCTTATGTTATTGTGAATGTTAAATGAGATAAACTATTTACCCTAAGAATATAGAAAGAAGATTAGTAAATTCGAATTATTAAGCTAACATGAGTGGAGTACTTAATTGGACTTTAGCATATGCGTACAAGTAATGATTTTGAATGACATACATTTGTGGATGTTAGGAGATGATTATATTGAATAAATTTACATATATAGAATTTTATATTATATTTGAGATGGGTCTGATTGGATGTTATAATTATTACAGGTGGGTCCGATTTATTTATTGTGAATGGGACTTTATAGAAAGTGAGTGAGTTCGTTTGCTTTCTTTTTTAAAAATGTATAAATTCAAAATCAACGTTTCTATTTACATTAAGCACGTTTGATATTTAGGCTGATTGTGTATCACATCTTGTTAGAATGAAACCTTATCAAACACGACTTAACAAAAAATTATTAACCATGATTTGTTCTAGTTCACTTGTAAGCAGATTTTTGTTATAACATAATATATTATCTATGATTTATTTTTATTTAGATAGATTTAAAATATTTTTTTATTTGTATTCGAATATTCTCCCGTATAAATATAAGGATATTGAGTTCAATGAAAGTTGCACCTGATAATTCTCTCTACATTATCTCTACTCATTCTCTATTTATCTCTCTATTTTTTTATGATTTATAACACGTTAACAGCACACTGCTGTTTTTTAGAAGGAGAATAAATATAATTCTGTTGATATTCATGAATAGCGCTTTGCAGTTTATTGACAATTGAGAATGAAATGAATTTGAGTTGGCTTTGAAGAAGCATGTTGGGATCGAAAAATCGGAAATAGATCGCTCTGATACCTGTCAGGAATCAAGAACCGGATCAGATTGCTCTGATACCACTTGTTAAAATTTTAAGGACGGGCTGTGAACTGGATCAGTTGCACGCTTCATTCTAGCGAAACAGCAAGCGTGCAATTTGGACCAGATCACGTCGTGCCATGGGGACAGCACAGAGGAGGACAGTGCGCATTTGAAATGTAGTTTAAACACAACAACACGCACTGTCGATCGTAATCTGAAATTAGTTTGGAGTTGCAATAACAATGTTCTTGAAAGGTTTGAGAACCGAGAGACATCTGGTCTGGTCTGAAAAACCTTGCGGAAATAACTCGAAGTACTCCATGAAAATTGAAAGCTTAAATAAAGTTTAAAACAAATCTGAAATGAACTACACAGTAGGCTCGGTTTTGTCTAACTGTTCTACTCTTCTCATGTGATTTGTACTGATTCGCTTTTCTGAGCTGATTTGTTTTGATATGTTATGCTCTAAGATGATCTTATCTACTGACTATACTGAACCGTTATTCTCAACTGATCTGTTCCACTCTTTTATTTGAACCATTCGGAATCGCTCTCAACTGAGTTCAACTCTTCGCTTGTACTTTTCAGCTGATATGTTATGAGCCATATTCTACTATATTCTACTTCCAGCTTGATCTACGCATTCAAATAAACTGCTTAGAAACATAATAACAAGTTTATGTTCATCCAAATACGATTGATCTGTTTCCGGATCCAACGCTTACCCATATTTTTGAAAGATAGTCATTATTAAAAAAAATACTAAAATACCCTCATACTTTTTTCTCTACCCTATTTAATTTGAATTAAAGTATTAAAAAGGAAAACACGACTTGTATTTGCTTATTTATTTTGATGGAAAATATATATATCAAATTTTATCATGAACTTATGAAAATTTAAGATGGAAAGCTAAATTCTTTATGCGTATTTGTAGGAAGCCATAAAAAGCCCTCTAGAAACATGAATGATATTACCTAATGGCTGAATTGCTTCGTAAAAATCTCGAATTGAATATACATAAAAAATTAAATTAAATCTAAAATATATATATTTATTCGTGGTTTTTTTTTCTATATTTATATGTATTATGATTATTTTATTACTCTAAATGGAGTCTCTGGTTGTTATTGAGATCTTATTTCTTTAAATATATATATATATATATATATATATATATATATATATGCGCGATTGTTAAGAAAAATATTTCAAGTTTTGGTAATAATAAAATCAGCTTAGAATTAAGTCGATCAGATCGATCTGAACTAACATGGTGTTTTTATTAGATCATATTAGAGCTTAACTGGGTAAAGACAACTTGGTTCGTGAAAAGAGTTTAAAAAGCATCTCAGAGCAAATCAGTCAACAACATATCATATCAGCTCATTTAGTTGATCAGCTCAGGGATTCAGTCTAGAACATAGCAGTTTAAAAGAAGATCTTATTCAGAGATTTGTATAACCAGAACGGAACCGATTTCAAGGTTTTGACTTAAGAGAACAGATATAACAGTTGAACAACTCACTAAAAAATCAGGAGTGCTAGCATTGTACGAGGATTGTCCGTCTTGAGTAAAAAGGAGAAACATTTATTGAAGCAGTACGGAGCATAGTATGAAAAATTAAATGAATAATAATTACATTGGGGGGGAGGGATTCATCGGCTTAGTCTAGCGACCATATTTATTACCGTTTGAATCCGAAAAGTATAAAATGAAAATGATTTGAATCAGAAAGACTCTCTCGATCAATCGTAATACAACACATACGAAAAACAATATGTTTTCATTTCCAACAACAGAAGATTCTCGGTTTATTACTGCTTATTGTTTAGATGTTTTGAATCGTTTTCAGCTTAGAGCTGAAACATATGGGCTGTATTTATCATTTGTATTGTTTTTTATAAGCCTAATTAACCATTGTAAATAACAGCGTCTGTGTTCTTATTAAAAAGTGAACTAGGAGTTCATCTCGGGTGCTGCCTCACTGAGTGGTTTAGCATATCTTGTTTCTATTCAAAGTTTTCTAGTGGAAATCCTTACGTCGAAACTTTACTTCGAACATTCGTATCAAACAAATCTTGCCTCTTATTTGATTACAGTTTATGCACTTAATCATAATTCACTGTTTAATTAAGTTTATTTTGTATAATTTATTTATTATTCAAAAAAATTATAAAAAGAATTATTTATCCACGCTAAACTCTTCTTTTCTATCCAATCAAATATAATAGAATTGTACTACGTTTATAATGAACCACATTTGCCGAAAGTTTGAGTAGAAAAATGACTTACCCAAGTACTGCTAAACACATACTCCATTGAGGACTAGTGGAGTAGTAAGTAAGCAAAGTTAGGCCACCACGTAACAAAAAGAATTAAAATAAGAGAGATCGAACATAAAATCTAAATTAACGTAAAAAATATTCTTTATTTTTATTAAATATGCTGATCATCTTCCCTTCTAAAATCTTATACGTAAACTTAATAATGAGTCGGCTATAAAGGTTAATTGCTAGATTTTCTTGATTATCCCGTTGAGAAACTTCTTTTTGCTCTCACTATCATGTAAGAATTAAATCATGTTTGACTGAATAACATGATACTGAACGCGAAAACGGATCAAGAATTACCTCCAGCCATTGATTCTGATGCGGAACTTTAAACAGCACGAGCAACGAACTGAAATTGCTACAGAGTCTTCTAAGCACTCCAGACCTCACAATAGATGGTGTGAATAAGCACTCCAGACCTCACAATAGATGGTGTGAATGATTTACGGTGTGTGCTTAGGGACCTTAGAGCCACTATTTATAGATGATTTGTGCCATCAACAAATCTATCAAGATTGTGACAAATCTCGATAAGATACATCTTTAGGTATTTTGATTGATTCAAACTCTTATAAATTGTGCACATCTAAATCTTTCAATATTTGGCCACTTAATAAAGATAAAAAGATGTGCATGATCAAATCTCAATCAAAATCTATATGTTCCACTTAATGAGATAATATTTTTGATATCCGAATAAAATATTTCTAATATATCATACTCCCTTTCGAGTCTTATAAATTCTTGTTCGAAGAGAGATACACACATTAATTTTCAGGCAAAAATGGAATCCTCAACTGCCCTTCGAGTTTGAATTGCTACTTTTTTATCCACTTCTTAGTAGCTGCATCATTTATTAAGTTCGTGTATTTTACTTTATGTAATGTTCTGTCGGTGATTAACTTGAATGCACGGAATTAATATAATAGCATGTAAATCATGTGGTTAAGGGTAAACCGCACTCAAGAAGCACAGTGTGAGGAAGAGGGGGACCCTACTGTTTACTAATTTAATGTATGTTTGGAGGTAAACGCAATTAATGGCCAGACGATATTATGGATAAATTTTGTGGCTTTCGACAAGCTTTGTATCCTCCTATATGTCCTTTTTTCCTGCATCCATCTTTATGCAATTTTTCAATCACTTTAACAACTTAAAAAACTTTAAACGCATATCATTACGTACCCAGTAGTTGGTAAAGTAAATTTGTTTATTGAACATTGCTAATTGCTTGTCCGCAGCCCTGCTTCCATCAGTTCATAACTGGGGGAGACTTCATTACAGCATCTCTATACATATCATGAACTCTTTACCTCTTTTGTACCATTAGTACTTGATCAACAGAAAGTGGAGAAAAGGGTCCAAGGTTTCTTCTGTGAATTCGATTCCAATATTTGGTAACTTTTGGGCAAGATGAGTTTCATGGAATCTCAACTTTTAGTTGCTCTTGCACTTGCACTTTTGGGTGGTTTGAGCAACTCCATTGGTAAGGGATCAGTAAACAACTCTTCGCTCTAGCGTCCAAAAAATTTGATGTGTGTAGCTATCCTTCGTTTTAGTGCATAATTTTGTTTTTATGAAAAAAAGCATTGGATTTTGGGATTTGGCCGTGATCTAAATATGTACTTCGATGCAACGGAGTTCATCATAAGCTTTGGTGTTGTCTAACTCTGATCTTATGCTGATTGTTGAGTCTGGTTATTTTTGTTTTTGTTTTGTATTATGCATACTGATCAGTTCGATGGATTTGAAGTCCAAGTGATATATCTATACATGCACATTACTTATGCTATGAACTTGTTTTGCTAGTTTCTACAATTTAATTTAGCGCCAAATTCCAAATGTTCTTGGCTCTGTTCTCGTACAGGTGCGCTCTTCGTTGTTATCAATCAGGCCCCAAATCTTAAAATGCTTGGCCTTTTACAGGTAATGAATCTGAGTCAGTAGTGTGTATAACATACCACGTCCCTCTAAACTCGCCTACTATCGGCCTACATCCTTCATGCAGGGTTTCGCTGCAGGTCTTATGTTGAGCATATCCTTCTTTTATTTGGTTCATAACGCCATCGATTCCATTGGTTTCTTGAAAGGGAATCTCTGGGTGAGGTTTACAAATTTAGCGCCGAAATTGCTCTCATTTTGAGTGCACGCTCCGTCTATTGATTCATTGGCCTAAAAGTTCTTTGCAGGTGCAACCTTCTTTGCATTTGTGGCTAGTTTCATCCCGGAACTTCCACCCATTTCAGATGATAAAAAGGTCTGGTTTGTTCAACTTATTTATACAATACTGATCAAGTTTGTGACTCGTGTTCTTCGCGAAATTTAGACCACAAACTGTTTTGTGCATATATGGAAACAGAATGATGGGGATGAGGGGAGCAAGAGCAAGGATATCATCAAAAAGCATCGACGTCAAGTCTTGTTTAGTGGAATCATCACTGCCCTAGGTTAAACTTCTATATGAATCGCAACAAAAAATATGATTTGTCCTGCGTTTGGCACGAAAATTATCGAACTCATGACAAGGGAGCCCCTTTTCAAATTTTCGATGCACATGTGCTGGAAACTTTCTTACAATCTGCTTATGTAATGCATATGTCTATCTATGCGTGGATGACATGTCTATGTGATTTGCTCGATTTTCGGTTAATAATAAGTATGATTGGATTCACATGCTCAAAATTTCTTCTTTTCAGGGATAAGCTTGCATAATTTCCCCGAGGGAATGGCCGTGTTCCTTGGATCAATTAAGGTTACATACGTTAGAATGAACTATACTTATTGGCATTATGTTTCGAAAATATATAGATAAGTTTCGCTAACAATGTGGTTGCATTTTATTGAACTTGAGAAAAAAAAAACTGAATGAAAGCATTTCATCATATATCAGTTACCCTTTTCCTTTCTGCTTGTCAGGGTTTTCACGTCGGCCTCAACTTGGCACTGGCTATTGCTTTGCACCATATACCAGAGGTATCATTTCAGTGTCTTTAAGAAACAACAGTTTAGAACAAAACCTTGATCTTCCATGCACCAGATAAGATGCCAATATACATTGATTTTAAGGAAAACCAAGTTATTTCTTTCTTTTTTTTTTTTTTTTTTAAGCAGGGGATTGCTGTTGCATTGCCTGTTTATTTTGCCACACAAAGGTAGAAGATGTCCATCAAAGCGGAGGAGGATCGCACATACTACTCGAAATTTTTTGAGCAGGGCTGGGATATATCCTCAGCCCGATGGTCTTTGATAATTCATGTTTCTAACAGAAGATATCAAATCAATGGACAATCTGAAATCATATAGGGTCCATAAGATGATCATCTTTTTGTAAAAAATATGATGGTATATCTCCCGGTGTAGCATAGTCAAACCCCGGTGATAATCTCATTAACCGTGCTTACTTGCAATAGGAAGAAAGTCTTCCTCGGTTGAAATAATAGCTTGGTCCGGGGACATTTTTTATCAAGAAAAATGTTTTTAAAAAATTAATTGATTTAAATTGTGCTAATAATTTAATACAAAACTAACGTGATTTGTTTAGAATAACTGAAATCTATTTATGTACTATATTTAACTTATACAAAGTAAGAAACGTAAGAAAATTGTTTTAGATGTATCAAAAGAACTATTCTAGGAATTGGTGCAAATTAAGTACTAAAATAGAATTGTTATTGAGATTCTTTTATAGTACGTACCTGTATCGATCTGGTGCACCTTGTATGTTAGTAAATGGAGGGCATTCCAGTTGGCCACCCTCTCCGGCCTAGCCGAGCCCCTGGGCGTTATCATTGTAGGTATGTCAACTAGCCATATACTATATGCACCATAAATAATGTCAACACGTAAATCTTTCTGGTCATTTCGTGCATCGATGACTCGCAGCCTATCTATTCCCCGGCAGTTTGAGTCCAGAAATCATGGAGGGCCTCCTCGGATCCGGTATGAATATCGATATATCTTGTTGTTTGGATTTATATGATTTCTGATGTTCATGTTATTTTCCAGTTGGTGGAGTGATGGCTTCTTTGACGTTGCATGAAATGCTCCCTTTGGCGTTTGATCATGCGGGCCAAAAGAAAACTGTTAAAGCTGTGTTCGTTGGAATGGCATTCATGTCTGCCAGGTGATTTTCTGGATGAAAAGAAAATATTTTTGGTTCTTTAGTCCTTACCGGTCAATTTAAATTCTTAATCCACCAATTTGTATTTTTAGTTTTACTTATTTTTATGAGCAGTGATGTGACATTGAAAATAATGATCTCATGCCACAAATGATGTGTGTCATAAGACATTGCTACTGCGTCGCTAGATTTGTTAACGTGTTATATCGTTGACATGTCAGTACGTTAGTGAAAAAGAACTAAGATTAAAAAAAAAAAACAAATTAGTAGCTATTTTTGTTGGTAAAGTAAGAAAAAGTGATATGACAAAAATGTATTCTGTCACTTACATCGGGTGGCAATTCTGATCAAAAGAAAGTAAAATATGTTTTTCTAAGAGAAAATTCATATATACTTCAATTTCTATATTACTAAAATTTCCGTTGGTGAATTTGATTTACCTGAATTAACTATATTGGTGTAAATGATGGGATAATTTATTAAAGGTATGACTACATTTTCTGTTTATGCACGGTCTGCAGCCTCTACTTTCTTGAGATAAGCTTACCAGATCAAATAGAGCATGTGATCATCGACTCGTCGGCGTTTGCTTAATTTATTAGGCTCCTCTACGAATTCGATATGAACTCTATCCAGGAAAGCGAAGAAAAGATTAATTCCGCTAAATAGATTTTCCGGTAAAAGTGGTTGTTTTCATCTTATTCGGTATTTCTCGAGGATTGCATGTAATAATTCATTGTAAAAATTTTACTATATCAAGAAGAGACTTATCACTTTCATTACATTTTTATATAATTGTAACGATTATTTTTCAAAAATTACTAGCTCCCATCGTTATCCGTCGCTGATGTCAAAGACAATTTTGATATACTATTTGGAAAAGGCTATTTTGATTTTTTTTTTCTATTTTAATTTTGTAGCTAGTCGGATTAAGATATTTGCTAACTTTTAAGTTTGTGTTATTTCAGTACTATTTTTAGATTTTTGTCCAATTTTAGTCAAAATTGTTGACTAGGTGATATAATCCAATTATATGAAAAAAATTGGAGAATTTTCAATTTTGAGGGAAATAATCTTAGCTGAAATACCACTTATAATTCAGTTACGATTACTTGAATATGAAATTTCATGTACGGAGCAAAATCCGATGAATCTGCCATAATATTTGATGACATGTTATTCTATAAGTTTGATAAATCCCCAAATTTATTGTTATAAATCATATTTCACAGTCTAATCAACAATTTCGGTTAAAATTGAACAATTATATAAAAAAGATCAAAATAGCATAAAATTAAAAGTTAACGGATCAATACCCAAATTTAATTGGTTATAAGAAAATAGTAAGAGAAGTAAAATGAATTTTTACCCAAATATTATGGTAGATATTATAGATAGTTTGTAAGTACCATCACTAAAAATTTATGGTTGCCAGTATTAGGTAGCATCACTAAAAACAAAACCAAAAAAAATCTGGTGGTGCGATGTTTTCGATTGATTCGATGAGTAATTACTAATCATCAACTGAACAAATTTAAAATATGCGAATTCAACAAATACATATATCATATACATATTAAATAAGGGATGATCGATAATCGAGAGCTGTGTGATCTGTGGTTGTCAATCATGGATCCTGAATTTTCAGATTAGAGCGGGAACCCGGTTCGCAGGAGTTGGTCGGTCGAATACTAACAAGCATGATTAAGGCTATTTTAAATCCGGTTCGGTTTTTGTTGGCTTGTGTACAAAGCTATACTTTCAAAGATATTATTAAAACGATGAGATCATGCTTCATGTTTTCCTATAAAAGCACGTATCATCACTTTTCACACCATAATCAAACTCTTTCAAAAGAATTTTCATTTTAAAGCGGTGAAGAGCTCTCCACCGACCGACCGAAAAACTTCCAACTCTTTCAAAATAATTTCTGGATCGCGCTTGTAAGTGGTTCAACGCCAGAGGATTTCTATTAGCTGTGTTAAGCAGTTAAGGCAAGTAAACTCTGTTTCTTACTGTACTTTGAAAAACAAATATTGATTTTCTTCTTGCATGCTTGTATGAGTTTTAAAGGTTTGAGAAACGTTTTTGAAGTTTTTCAAACACAGAGTTTGAGATCATGATGATTTCTTGAGAAAGTATTGGTTTACCGAAGTTTTGATTCAGAAAAACTTGTTAGAAAATTTTTTATGATGTTCTACCCAGTTTCTTCTTGAAAATTCTGAGATGTCAGCAAGCAGCTTACGTGTTTTTTTTCTGGAATATTTCTTTAGATATTTTTGTTTGCTTCAAACTAAGGAAATATTCTGTTGGATCTGTGTAAACAGATCCAGAATGTGTTTTGAATTACACAAAACCTATTTTTGTGTTACTAACATATTTACGTAGTGCGCAGAAGTAATATTAGGAATTGTATCGAGAAGAAAAGAAGTATAGGAAGAACGTTTGATAAAAAGGGAGAAATACTGATCTAAGGCAAAGATGGTGCAGCAGTTGGATAAATGCAGAAATCTGAAAATGCGAAGATTGAGGAATCTGAACAAGAAATACGATTTCAAGACTTAATATCAAATGTTGTTCTACTGTGAACAACATGAGAAGCTGTTAGCAGATATTGAAAAGCGGAAGTTTGGATAAAGAGTAAAATTCTTGAAGTGTGGAGAAACCAGCAGAAGAAAGTTGTTGATTCAGAAGGCATTAAACAGAAGAAAACGCTGTGATGAGAAGATTATGATTTGTGATGTTAATGAAAGAAATCAGTAAGATATATTGTGAAGAGATCCTATTTGTTATAACAGAAGAAATATGGTAGAATGCGATGAAGAGAAAATAGAGAAATCAGCACATTATTTCAGCAGATAGAATCGTTGAAAGAAATCGGCAGATGCATCAAGGTCATTCCGTTAAAGAAGTTCAAAACGACAGCGTTGAAGTAAGTTGGAACGACGTCGTTGGAGTGCACGATTGATAATCAGCAGATACATCCTTAAGAGTAACCAGCAGGTGCATTCTTTAATGGAAATCAGCAGACAGCTAGTGCTCTTCTTAAACCAGCAGCAGGTGAAGTTATCGAAGATATCAGCAGGTGGAGTTATCGAAGATATCAGCATAAGATTTTGAAAATATTGTCGATTGTGGAGAAACCAGCAGAGGAAGAAACTCCTGCTGATCAATCAGCAGAAGTAGTGAAAACCAGATATGAAGAAAAGATGAAAGTGTAGTTGATCTCTGCAGTTAAACGAAGAGTAAGAAAACAAACGATCCCAGATACTGGACAGAAGATGTTTTGAATTACACAACTACTGGAACAACGAACAAGAGAAATAAATCAGATATTGATCAATAGAACGAACCAGTGGAGTAGTTGAACAGCAGAAGAAATATTTGAAACCAGTATCTGTGAACAGGAAAGTTGCTAAGCTGCAAACAGGAATGTGCGAAGAATTTTTCAAAGACAGTTGGAAGAGAAATCTGGAAAAGATACAAACAGAGACAAGAAAAGAATAATGTTTGCAATCAGCAATTGCAAACAGAGAATGGTGAAGAAGTGAGGGAAACAGTATGTAAACAAAAGCAGTAGTACAAAAGAACGAAAGTTAAAATCAGCAGAAGCAGATAACATTACAGAAGCTGTTGTAATGGAATCAACGCTCAAGATGGAAAGAATCAATGGCTGAAATAGAGTCGTGCATAATGCCTCAATTCAAGGGAACAAGATTTGTACTATTCTGGGAAATAGTACAATTTACAGAGGAGCGTTGTACGGAAATGGAAAGAAGACAATTTAGCCTTAACAAGCGCAGAAGAGATTGGAATTTGTCTAACGGCCATTTTTGAATCAGAGTATATAAGGTGAAGAAATTAAAACAGAGAATAGCTTCTTCACCAACACTATCTCTCGCATCTATTACTGGGCTTTCTCACAAACTCCATTGAAAGAACAATTGAGTCCCAGTAACACATCTCGAAGAACATTCCTTTTGTTCTTAACAGATTTCATCTTCGAGATATATCTTCTGGTTTACATTTGTTAACTAATTTGATTGATTCAAAACCAGAAGATTACAGTACTCAATTGTATTAAACTCATTGTATATCCATAGTTGAGTCTGTAACGAGTTGCTGTGTGTAGCAATTCGAATAGCCAAGTCATTTGGTTTTCGCAGTGTATCTGCGTAGGTGATTGTATTGCAGCAGAGACGTCTGTTGCAGTAGTGCGTTGCTAGGAGTCCATACAGGTGCTGCTTGTGTGGGTGGGTGTTTGCAGATTGCCTGTAACCATCAAAGTCTTCTAGTGGAATCCTTCCGAGGCGGAAGAAGGGGAGACGTAGGATATTGATATCCGAACTTCCAGAAACATATTCTCGACTCTCTTTTACTTACGTGCATTACATTTATATTACTGTTAACTGTTCAATCGGTTTTATTCCGCACAAACTTGTTAACCGAGAAAACAGAAGTGACCGAGAGCCTCACAAATCTGGTAACACGGATTTTTGTTTAGCGTGACGTGCTAAAAACATATTTTAAGGTTTTCGAAAATACAAAAATCTAAGGAGTTCATTCAACCCCCCCCCTCTGAACTCCTATTACTTGTTTTGATCCTATTTTGGGACCATCAATTGGTATCAGAGCGAGGCGCTTCTCAGTCATTGAACAGTTAAATTTCTTGCACATATATATTTCAATATGTCATTTTCTCACAATGAAATTCCTATGTTGTCTAAGGAAGAATATTACGTATGGAAGATAAGGATGCAAGCCCATCTTGCTGCTCAAAATGATGATATGTGGGAAGTTATAACTAACAGACCACTAAAGATTATGAAGGCAAATCCAGCTTTTGCTATCACAGGTGGCGCTCCTGAATGGATAGAGAAGAGCAGAGTTGAATATACTACAGAAGATAAAAAGAAGGCCAACCTTGACAATGTAGCGAAGGACATCTTATATAAAACACTGGAAAATGACATGTTCAGTTACATTATAACATGTGCTACTGCCAAGGAAATATGGGAGAAGCTCACCCAAATCTGTGAAAGCAATGATAGAAAAGTCTTTGTTGCAGAAGAAAGCAACAAACATTGGGCAGACTCAGATTCAGACTACATTTCAAGCAGTTCATCATCAAGTGATAGCGAACAAGAAGAAGTCAACTGCTTGATGGCCAACGATTCCATGGAGGATGAGGTATTTGATTTCTCAAATGACAAATTCACACGTGAAGAACTCATCTCCGCACTTAATGAGATGGTCAATGAGTACAAAATACTTTCTCAAACATTCGAGGAAGTCAACCCATATTTGGTGAACAGTAACCACCGACGACTCAGGGCTTCCAGCTGGTATCAGATCTGACCTTAGCACCATACCAGATTTGACTCCTCTATGCTATATCAGATTTGACTACCACCAAACAACGGCGCACAGGAGTCCCACTCAGATAGACCAGCTCATTGGTCTCTCTCTCTCCCAGCTGGTACACGTGATACAGCTGCACTCCAGAACAACACATTAGATCTGGTTTGTCAAAACAGAACACTGCCAGCAGTAACAGATCATCCCTTGGCCAACTCACACGTGTCATCCAGCTAGCTTCTAAACGGGTATCACCAAACGATGTCACACCACAACTCAGATCCGGATGACCAGTTCACACTCGTTCAGATCTTACCTCAGCCGATTATGAACCAAAAAGGTTTACACTAAAACCACGAACCAGGCCGGTCCACACATTACTAACATATTTCTCTCTTCAAAACTGGCTTCTCCAAACGACGTCACTTAGGCACACGCTTCGAATTCCCTCTTAGATTACCCAGGGTAGCTTGCGACGACAATGTACGAGCGATCCAATCAACCAGATCTGATCGCTCTAAGAAAACCAAATCAGAGCTATTCTACGCACGGACCAGCTAGCTCTCCTTCAGATCTTATTCCAACATCCGATTAATTAAATTAATTACTCCACTAATCTTTTGGGTCTCTCATTTACTGTTAGCTTTTTTGATTGCTCTTCGTACTGAGGTTTAACCTCGTTTGTTTTCCCTTGGGGCTGACTTGGCCGTGTGTTGTCCATTTCAGGTTCCTTTTCAGGTTGATGGATCTGTTTTGACAGATCCTGATTAAGTTTTGAATTACACAAAACCTGTTATTGTGTTTCTAACAATTCTACTTGAGTGTACAGATTCTAGCTATCATAGAAGATGATGAAAAGTCGAAGAATCTGTCCAGCCGATGGTTCACAATATAAACAATCAGCAGTTGGTTTGGTGTTCATGGAATCGGAAGCTGGATTAGCAATGGAGACGTCCAAAGTTGAATCAGCTGTTCGTAATCAGGCGGAGGCCAAGATTGAACCAGCTGGAGCATAGTAAACCAGCTGGAACGATGACAACCAGCTGCAAGCGCTAAAGAGCGAAGTGAACCAGCTGGTACATGTATTGAGAAGTCTGTTGGAGAGATAAATCGAAGAAGAAGATTCCAATTATAAGTACTGTTGACGAATCTGTTGACAGTCGCTATTCAAGAAGCTAAGAAGAGTCGCAAGATGGAGCTGGAACGAGAAAGATCAGCAGGAAGCTATTGTCAATCAGCAGTTGAGAAGATGCGCAAGATATGGAATCAGCTGTGATGACATCAGCCTTGATGTCATCACAATCAGCAGTTGGCTATCAGCAGATGAAGAGAAGCGCAAGAGATGAAGCGACGTCGTGTTGGAGAATCAGCAGATGGTTTAGCATTGATGACGTCTTTGGTGACGTCATCACAATCAGCAGATGGTTTGAGAGAGCAGTCGCAAGAATCAACAGGTAGCTTGTACATCCAGACGCAAGAGAGAAGCGACGTCGTAGAGGAGGCAATCCAGTCGCAAGCTACTGTTCACCAGCAGATGCTATTTGGAGATAGCGATAGCAAAACGATGTCGTTTACATAAGTTGATACGACAGCGTTTTGCTCTTGCGCTAAAGATTCAGCAGATGCTCTTTGCGTTGAGATTCAGCAGTCGCAAGATACCAGCTGGAAGCATATGTTTAATACCAGCTGGACAACCAGACGCAAGCAACAGC
>KV011864.1:252519-265737 GCA_001598015.1 Dorcoceras hygrometricum
ATCAGCAGCGAAGCAGTTGACGATTTACGAGAGTTGGATGTCAACTGCTGAGCTCAATTCAAATGGCGAAAGCGACAAGACGCAATCAACGCTCAAGATGGAAAGGATCAATGGCTGAGATTTATTTGTGCATATTGCCTCAATTCAAGGGAACAAGATTTGTACTATTCTGGGAAGTAGTACAATTTACAGAGGAGCGTTGCACTGAAATGGAAAGACGACAATTTGGCCTTGTCAAGCGCTGAACAGATTTGGAATCTATCTAACGGCCATATTTCAAACAGAGGCTATATATTCGAGAAGCGCCATTGAAGAAGTGTTCGGTTGGGCAAAAAGAGTTGTTGTTGCACAGAAGAGAAAAATTAATAGAAGACAACAACAGAAGGAAGAAAAAAAGAAGATGAAGCAGTCGACAATCATTCTTGAGAGGAGCTTATTGTGTCGACTGCTGAGTCTAGATTAGCTTGTTAGAGAATTTCCCTAGTGTGTGAGAAAAACAGAGAGTTGAGCGTATCATTGTATCAATCTCACACACAGAGATTCATTCACACTTTATTGTGAATGAATCTCAAAACGTTTTACAGTTCCCGTCCAAGCACGATGACGTTAAACTTGTGTATGTAGTTAGTCACACAGTTGAGGCTGTTGTGCATTTGTGGTCTCTAGGAGTTCTCACAGCTGCTGGTTGTGGGATTGGGTCTGTACACAAGTTGTAAGATCAAATCTTCTAGTAGTGGATCCTTCCGAGGTGGAAGAAGGGGAGATGTAGGACATTGAAGTCCGAACTTCCAGAAACAAACCTGCTGAGTATCGTGTTCTTTATTCAAATCAGCACTTGCATATTTATCTTAGCATACGCATAACAGTTCAGCACTTAGCATTCTCGCATCGCATACACAGTTAACACACAAGCACAAGTCTAACAGATTTATGTTGTACATAAATCTGTTTGATTGGTTTTAAAATATAGGATTCAGTTCTGGTATTTTCCGCATGATTTTTAAATCATACCAGATCTGTTTCCGGTGCTCTTCTGGTAAGTTTATTTTATTATATGTTCAAGAACAACGAGCTATTGCAGCTCAGTATTAGCAGCGCGCAAAATCTCCAAAGTCTTTTAAATGTGCGGATGCTGATCTTTTTGATCCTAGTTTCGGACCATCACGATCTTTTAGAACTGCCATAATTGTATGATTGTGCTGACGTCTTATAGATTTTCTCATGAAATATGATCTACTATTTAGGGGGAACATATGAACAGACTTCATGATATTTGTTTTGAAAGGTCCATAAATTTAGGGAGAGTGATAATCCGTTTTTGGTTTATTTGTTAACTCCCGTCTGCTTGTTGTAAGCTAAAATCATAGCATACTGTTGCATATGGACTTTTCCCAAAATCTGTTTTGATTTCAAAATCAAAATTCCTGCTGTCACGTTTGTTTTTGGTGTGGCGGTGTAGGGAGAGTTTCATTTAAAATTCATCGGGAAAACCTGAATTCGAACCCTTTTTGATTCCCACAAAAAGGGAGAGAATTGTTATAACATGCATATGTTATTTAAGGTTTTGTGTAAATCAAAAAGGGAGAGATTGTTGGATCTGTGTAAACAGATCCAGAATGTGTTTTGAATTACACAAAACCTATTTTTGTGTTACTAATATATTTACGTAGTGCGCAGAAGTAATATTAGGAATTGTATCGAGAAGAAAAGAAGTATAGGAAGAACGTTTGATAAAAAGGGAGAAATAATGATCTAAGGCAAAGATGGTGCAGCAGTTGGATAAAGGCAGAAATCTGAAAATGCGAAGATTGAGGAATCTGAACAAGAAATACGATTTCAAGACTTAATATCAAATGTTGTTCTACTGTGAACAACATGAGAAGCTGTTAGCAGATATTGAAAAGCGGAAGTTTGGATAAAGAGTAGAATTCTTGAAGTGTGGAGAAACCAACAGAAGAAAGTTTTTGATTCAGAAGGCATTAAACAGAAGAAAACGCTGTGATGAGAAGATTATGATTTGTGATGTTAACTGAAAGAAATCAGTAAGATATATTGTGAAGAGATCCGATTTGTTATAACAGAAGAAATCTGGTAGAATGCGATGAAGAGAAAATAGATAAATCAGCAGAAGAATTATTTCAGCAGATAGAATCGTTGAAAGAAATCGGCAGATGCATCAAAGTCATTCCGTTAAATAAGTTCAAAACGACAGTGTTGAAGTAAGTTGGAACGACGTCGCTGGAGTGCACGATTGATAATCAGCAGATACATCCTTAAGAGCAACCAGCAGGTGCATTCTTTAATGGAAATCAGCAGACAGCTACAGTGCTCTTCTTAAACCAGCAGGTACATGACTTGAGAAGAAATCAGCAGTTGAGGAAAAGCAAAACCAGCCGTTGCAATAATTATCAGTTGCAACAGAAATTGAAATTTTGAGATATCAGCAGGTGAAGTTATCGCAGATATCAGCAGAAGATGTTGAAAATATTGCCGATTGTGGAGAAACCAGCAGAGGAAGAAACTCCTGCTGATCAATCAGCAGAAGTAGCGAAAACCAGATATGAAGAAAAGAGGAAAGTGTAGTTGATCTCTGCAGTTAAACGAAGAGTAAGCAAACAAATTATCCCAGATACTGGACAGAAGATGTTTTGAATTACACAACTACTGGAACAACGAACAAGAGAAATAAATTAGATATTGATCAATAGAACGAACCAGTGGAGTAGTTGAACAGCAGAAGAAATATTTGAAACCAGTATCTGTGAACAGGAAAGTTGCGAAGCTGCAAACAGGAATGTGCGAAGAATTTTTCAAAGACAGTTGGAAGAGAAATCTGGAAAAGATACAAACAGAGACAAGAAAAGAATAATGTTTTCAATCAGCAATTGCAAATAGAGAATGGTGAAGAAGAGAGCGAAACAGTATGTAAACAAAAGCAGTAGTACAAAAGAACGAAAGTTAAAATCAGCAGAAGCAGATAACATTACAGAAGCTGTTGTAATGGAATCAACGCTCAAGATGGAAAGAATCAATGGCTGAAATAGAGTCGTGCATAATGCCTCAATTCAAGGGAACAAGATTTTTACTAATCTGGGAAATAGTACAATTTACAGAGGAGCGTTGCACGGAAATGGAAAGAAGACGATTTAGCCGTAACAAGCGCAGAAGAGATTGGAATTTGTCTAACGGCCATATTTGAATCAAAGGCTTTTCATACGAAGATTGGTAAAAAGAAAAGGTGTGAAGAAAATCGACACCAATACACAAAATCAGAGTATATAAGGTGAAGAAATTAAAACAGAGAACTTCTTCTTCACCAACACTATCTCTCGCATCTATTACTGGGATTTCTTACACACTCCATTGAAGAAAAATCGAGTCCCAGTAACACATCTCGAAGAACATTCCTTTTGTTCTTAACAGATTTCATCTTCGAGATATATCTTCTGGTTTACATTTGTAAACTAATTTGATTGATTCAAAACCAGAAGATTACAGCACTCAATTGTATTAAGCTCATTTTATATCCATAGTTGAGTCTGTAACGAGTTGCTGTGTGTAGAAATTCGAATAGCCAAGTCATTTGGTTTTCGCAGTGTATCTGCGTAGGCGATTGTATTGCAGCAGAGACGTCTGTTGCAGTAGTGTGTTGCTAGGTCACAAACTTGTTAACCGAGAAAACAGAAGTGACCGAGAGCCTCACAAATCTGGTAACACAGATTTGTGTTTAGCGTGACTTGCTAAAAACAGATTTTAAGTTTTTCGAAAATACAAAAATCGAAGGAGTTCATTCAACCCCCCCCCCTTTCTGAACTCATATTACTTGTTTTGATCCTATTTTGGGACCATCAGCAACGTCTGGACAACATCTTCTGTTCAACATCTGAATTACTTTTGTTTTACTTCTATTTTTCGCATCAACGTCTGATTTTACCTTCTCTTCGTATGAATCCAGATTCCTCTTATCTTCACTCCTATCAGACTTCTCCTGTTTATCAGATTTCTACTGTACAACTTTTCTCTTCTCTGTACGCTATAGTCTGATTAGATTGTTCCTTAACTCTCTGATTCAACTTCTTCTCTTCACCTTCTGTTGACACCTGATTGCATATAAACTTCAATCGGATTCTTGATGCACCACAGTTCTTCTCTGATTTGCTCTCACATTCAGGCTTATCATGAAGACTTCTTTACCTTACTACTGACAGACTTCTTCAGACTTCTCTTCAATCTTCTTATCGCATCTCTTAGACAGACTTCATTTTTTTTTAGCAATCCAGATTTCTACCAGACTTCTCTGCAGACTTCTTCTGTCTTCTTCAGACTTCACGTCTCTTTATTGGCATTCAAATAAACTTTTAGAATTTTAGTTCACCAGCTAGATTTCTTTGATTTGTTTGAGTTAGTTTTCTAGAAGAAATCCTTTACCAGGTTGATTTTTTTTCATTGGCTCGATCATAATCTTTTTCTATGGGTCAACAAATCCTTACAGCTTACGTCCATGAAATAATCTAGAAATCCCTGATTTTCCTTTCGTCATCACGTAATTCATAAGATGATTCCTTCTGCTTCCCGTACCCATTCTTCAACCACCATTCATATGAAGCAGATAAAATTTAACAATCAAACTCAAGTGATTCCTCGCCCTAGACCAAAATGTACGCAAACCGGCTACCACCAAAGAGGAGCGGAAAATCACAGTTAATCATATCCAGTCGAAGGTTATATGAGGGCTCAAGTTTCGAGGACGAAACTTCTTTTAAGGAGGGAGGGATGTGCGAACCCGAAAATTCAACTCCAGGAAATAGAAAAAAAAATCAGCTGGTGGTCGAAACTCAGCAGTCGGCCAACATGAATTTTTGAGGAATTGCAAAATAAATCTGGTTCCCTGCTGATTCGGAAGTTTCTTTAATCCTTGGAGAATTCAGTCGCAACGAATTTGGTGAAGTCAACGCTGGTCAACGATTCTTCCTGCTGGTGCTGGCATCAGTAGGGTGACGTAAGCGTGACGCGTTGTATCTGCTGGTATACGTGTCTTGAGCTTGAGAATGATTGAGGAAGCGACACGTGTTAGGCAACGTTTTGAGTATAGGATTCATCAGTTGCTTAGATAGGGCGACCAGTCGATGAGTTGAAGAACCAGCCGCAGGAGTTTCCCTTATGCAACTGCTGGTGTTTGTGTGCGTCGACTGGATTTGATGTAGTAGGTGCAGCGACGTCGTTTGATTAAGTGCAGCTACTGGTTGTGGATCGTTGTGAAGAATGTGTGTCGACTGGGTGACCAGCTGCTATTGGTTTTTGAAGTAATATTTGTCGTCTGCTGGTAGGCGCAGCGACGTCGTTCGATGAAGTTAAAACGCTGTGTTTTGGATGTTGCAGCTGGAACCTGTCGTAGGTTGTTTTGAAGAGATAAGCTGCCTGCTGATATAACGCTACGGCGTCGTTTTGATAAGTTGGAACGGTGTCGTTTTGGAGTGTTTTCTTGCGACTACTTATTTGGTTGCTACTGCTGGTTTTTAGCGAAAGAAAGAGATGGTATCTTCTGGTAGATATCTGCTGGTCTTGTCGACTGAATTGATGATTAGCAGACGTTGGATTTGGGAGATTGTTTATAGAAGTGTTGTTCGACACTTAGAACTATTTTTGAACCAGACGTTCCTCATCTCCATTTCCAAACCCTCAATTATCTACTGTTCACCGTAACTTTCGATCGCCTATTCCCATCACATCCAGCCTCTGTTTTTGACGATCCTCCCGCTGGTCTTGTCGACTGAATTGATGATTAGCAGACGTTGGATTTGGGAGATTGTTTATAGAAGTGTTGTTCGACACTTAGAACTATTTTTGAACCAGACGTTCCTCATCTCCATTTCCAAACCCTCAATTATCTACTGTTCACCGTAACTTTCGATCGCCTATTCCCATCACATCCAGCCTCTGTTTTTGACGATCCTCCCCTTGCTTAACTCTTTCGTTTTCTACCTTTGAGGAGCTTCATTTGAGCAGGAGTGGAAGTGCGAAAAGCTGTTTATTCGAAGCTTTCTCGAGAAGCCTGTGCCGTGTATTTCTCCTGCTAGCTTGAGCCCTTGGGTGAGATTTTCTTGCGATTCGAGCTCTGAATCACCTGCTGGTCGAAATTCAGCAGTTGATGGCGCGAGAGTGAAACGCCGTCGTTTCATGGAACCAGCGGCTGCGCGTTAAATTGGTTAATGAAGCGGAAGGGATGATACGTTGTCGTTTCGACCTTAGAAGTTGCTGCTGGCGGGCGTGGCTTTTTAGCACGAGAGTGATCGAGAGAGCGACACGTGTTGGTCAACATTTTTGAGTGATTGACTGCTGGATCAGCAGATGCATGAGTTTAGAGTGACCAGCAGCTGGTTTGGGAAACCAGTCGTAGAAGTGAAGCGGCGTCGTTTCGATAAGTTGAAACGCTGCGTTTGAGTGTTTCGTATGGAACCAGCAGCGAGGGCTTTTTGTGAGAAATTAGCACGGGGCCTGCTGATCGCTAATTCAGCAGTTGGTACTTGAAGTTTAGCGATAGCAAAACGATTTCGTTTGAATAATTCAATACGACAGCGTTGTTCCTTCGCGCTAAAGATTCAACAGATGGCTTGTGCGAGGATTAAGACAAGAAGATAGATACGGTTATCTTGAATCAGCCGGTGCGTTACTTAAAGATAACCAGCAGGTGCTTTACAACGATATCAAAACGGTAGTCGCTTGAATAATTGACACGACAACGTTTTGACTTAACATTAAAGATCAGTCGTGGATCTTGAAAGAAAATCAGCAGCGACGCAAACTCAGAAGCGACGCAAACTCAGCAGCGACGCAAATTCAGCCGCGACGCAAATTACGCTGCGACGCAAAATCAGCAGAGGCGACTTCATCTTCTCCACGAAGCTTCAGAATCCAGGTTTCCTCGACGCGAATCAAGATTTTTGAACAGAGAACTTCACCCGAGAAATTCAGAGGGAACTCTCACGCGTACAAGCCAGATTTCACGCTGTAACGGCCAAATTGAAGAGATTAAGGGCCAATTAAAGCTCGTAATTCCATGGTTTAATCCTACGCGTGTAACCGTTGGAGTAATGGTCATAAATACAGAGGTTTAAGGGCCTTTAATGGCGGACGCTCGACTCCCCCTCCTCGCCACCTATAAATACCCGATTGAGATTGCAGGAATTCCACACCACTTCGAAATTCCCAGCGAGATAAGCAAAAAAACTCTCACGCAAAAGTTCTAGAGGAAGTTCTGTGCAAGCTACGATCCAGCAGGTGCGAGACTTAGGAAGATTTCGTGCAGTCTACCTTCTGCCAAAACTTCGTACGTGCTACCAGACCTCACGCCAGAATTTCATAGTTGGGTCCCTGCGTTTTTGGTGGTGTCGCCCATGAATTTTACATTGTTTTACCAGAATAAAACTTTGAAGTAAGTGGGTTTTTGCTATTATATTCGTTTGATATATTATATATATATTATCCATGTAAGAATTCAGTTTTGAACCTACTGTTCGAGCACTTTTCTGTTCAGATCTCTGTTTCATTTCAAGATCTGTTTTGCACTGATATTTATGTCGTAATATGGGTCTGCGGAATATTCCGCACTCTGGGTTACTTGGTGTAACCATATGGCCTCGACCCCTTAGAGGAATAAAAATTAGGGACTGATCAGTAAACCATAGACACGAAGTAATTATCAGTGCTTTTCTGCTACTCGTTCTGTTAAGTTCTGACATGCTCTGTTAAGCTCTGTTAAGCTCTGTTATGCTCTGTTATGAGATCCGTTATTCAGTATATGTATATGAATATTCGTTATGCTCGAATGGTATCCCCCACTCGCTGAGTGTTTCCCCAAACACTCACCCCTTACTTCTCCACCCAGATAAGAATGAAGAACAAGTTGAAGAAGAGAAACAAGATCTGTTTTGGGGCTGGTGAAGACTCTGCTTTTCTTTGTTAATGTAATTTTTGCTTCCGCACTCTGTAATTAAATTTCTCCGATTTTCAGTTGTAAAGACGATCATTTTGATTATGTAATAGACTGGTTTTGAGCTACACTATGAGGCTTGATGTTTTGTAATGAATAATTATTAAACATCGCCGGTGTTCACGTCCAGGCCCGGTCTCGGGGCGTGACAGACATCACATTCAGCAGGAAACTAAAAGCTATCAGCAGTTGTGAAGAGAAGCGCAAGAGAGAAGCGACGATGTACAGGAAGAATTGTCCAGTCGCAAGCCACTGTTCACCAGCAGATGCTATTTGAAGTTAGCGATAGCAAAACAATGTCGTTTGACTAAGTTGATACGACAGCGTTTTGCCTTCGTGCTAAAGATTCAGCAGATGGTCTTGCGATGATAAAACCAGCAGGTACTTCTTCTAAGAATGACCAGCAGGCAGCTACAGTACATCCAGACACAGCAGCAGTGAAGCATAATCAACCAGTCGAGGATGCATAGCAAACGATGTCGTTTGAATAAGTTGATACGACATCGTTTGATCTAACCAGTCGTTGGGAAATCCAGTCGCAAGCATTTCACGACCAACGACTGGACAACCAGCTGCAAGTACATCCAGACGCAATCAACAGTACATCCAGACGAGAGCTACTGTATAAGTTGAAGTCTGGCAGACGTATGAGGAAAAGCAATCGGCTGTTGGATTGAAGGGAAGAGATCTGATAACAGTTGTGAACAGTGGAGCACTTTCAACAGCTGGATCAGCATATGGTTTGTGCGTTGGCTACAGTGCATTCAGCAGGAAGCTAAAGCTATCAGCAGTTGTGAAGAGAAGCGTAAGAGCTGGATCACAAAGATGGAATCAGCAGGAAGCTTCAGTGGAACCAGTCGAGGGGACTCAAGTTAGCGATAGCAAAACGATGTCGTTTACATAAGTTGATACGACAGCGTTTTGCCTTCGTGCTAAGATTCAGCAGATGGTCTTGCGATGATAAAACCAGCAGGTACTTCTTCTAAGAATGACCAGCAGGCAGCTACAGTACATCCAGACACAGCAGCAGTGAAGTATAATCAACCAGTCGAGGATGCATAGCAAACGATGTCGTTTGAATAAGTTGATACGACATAGTTTGATCTAACCAGTCGTTGGGAAATCCAGTCGCAAGCATTTCACGACCAACGACTGGACAACCAGCTGCAAGTACATCCAGACGCAATCAACAGTACATCCAGACGAGAGCTACAGTAGACCAGCTGTTGATATGCATCCAGTCGCAAGATGATGTACCAGTCGCAAGCACTTCAAGATCAACGTCTGGACAACCAGTCGCAGCAATGAAAAGGAAAACCAGATGCGAAGTGAATTGCAAAGGAGCGACAACCAGACGCAGAAAAGAAACAGCTGTTGCACGAAGTGTTGTGACAAAGAAAAGACAACAGCTGAGCGAACAGCTGTTGAACAACTTGTTGGAGAACATTCAGCCATTCAACACAATCAACGCTCAAGATGGAAGAATCAATGGCTGAGATTAAGTCGTGAAAATTTCCTGGAATTAAGGGAACAAGATTTGTACTATTCTGGGAAATAGTACAATTTACAGAGGAGCGTTGCACGCATTTGGAAAGACGACGATTTAGCCGTAACAAGCGCAGAAGAGATTTGGAATTTGTCTAACGGCTATATTCAAACAGAGGCTATTTAAGGGAGAAGATTTGAAGGAAGAAGTTTGACGATTGTTGATTGAGCAAATAGACAAAAACAGAGGGAAGATTCCTGGAGACGAAGCAGCAGACCGCCATTAGAGAGGAGCGCTTATTGAGTGTCTACTGCTGAGTCTAGATTAGCTTGTGTAGAAGCAACTTCCCGAGTGTGTGGGATTGATTTATTCGAAAGTTGTGCTCACACTGTAAATCTCACACACAGATTCACTCGCACGTTTTGTGAGTTGAGCTAAATTGTTTAGCGAGTGAATCAAAACCTTTCCAACACAAACAGGTCCCGTACAAGCACGATGACGTTAAACTTGTGTATGTAGTTAGTCACACAGTTGCGGCTGGTGTGCATTTGTGAAGTCTAGGAGTTCTCGCAGCTGCTGGTTGCGGGATTGGGTCTGTACGTGTTGTATAGATCAAATTCTTCTAGTGGAGCCTTCCGAGGTGGAAGAAGGGGAGACGTAGGACATTGAGGTCCGAACTTCCAGAAACAAATCAGCTGGTCCATTTCTTTAAAGCTTTCAGCACTCGCATATTTACTTTAGCATCGCACGTAAAACAGATTTCAGCCCTCGCATAATTCAGCACTTGCTTATATTTCAGCACTTGCTTATATTTCAGCACTCGCATATTTACTTTAGCATCGCACGTAAAACAGATTTCAGCACTCGCATAATTCAGCACTTGCATTTTACATTCAGCACTTGCGCATACACAGTTCAGCACACTTGCACAGTCTCGAACAGATTTATGTTGCACATAAATCTGTTTGAGTTGTTTTAAAATATTAGGATTCAGTTCTGGTATTTTCCGCATGATTTTTAAATCATACCAGATCTGTCTCCGATGCTCTTGTGATTTTAGTTGTTCAAGAACATTGAGCTATTGCAGCTCTTTTATAGCAGCACAAAATTTTTTAATCTCATTTTAAATCAGCGGCTGCTAAGTTTCCTTCAAAAAACAGGGACCAACAGATCGGGTTGCAGCGGGGGCCGCTGTAATCAAAGTCTTCTAATGGCTTCTTCCCGATTGCGAAATAAGGGGAGACGTAGGAGATTCAGCTCCGAACTTCCATAAACAAATTGCAGCGTATCGTTTTACATCTTCCTGCATTTACATTCATACGCATTGTATATTTAACAAATGCGTTAAACAAAACCGTTGATGAGCTTTCGATTATAAGAGTACAGTTTGAGTTATTCCGCATGATTTTATCTCATTACTCAATTTGTATCTCGGTGCACTTAAGTTCAAGAACACTGAGCTATTACAGCTCAAGTTACAAATAAACCAGATCACATAGGCGAAATCAGCTCACAGAGCCGCTGGTATGTTTTATGCGCGATCCGGATTGTCGTGTTGCGTGTAGCTTTTCTTTCAAAAATTTTAAAAAATGTATGCAACTTTAGGGTTCGGTGTCTTAGGCTGTATAAGAGCATACGTGAACTGTGTGAGAGCTCACAGACATCCCCATCTTTCGATCTAACAGTATTTCTGTTGGAACATCATTCATGATTGTATGATCATCGTGTTTCTCTATGAATTTTCTTTTTCGAGAACTTTTATCCTTGGAACCGATTGGCCTTCCACGCTTCAGGTGTGTTATGATATCATGAACGTCTTTGTTCTCAATTTGTTTCTTTGGAATTTCAATTCGATCAAGAGCATTCATATCATGTATATGCGATTTAACTACTTCTTTTGTGTCTACAAACAATTTATTGCACTTTTTCATCACATTGTTTATTTCTGGGATCCTAATGGTCCCGGAAATAGGATCAAGAGATCAGCAGCCGCGCATTTGATAAAAGACTTTAAAATTTTGCGCTGCTGATACAAACTGGAGCTGCAATAGCTCGTTGTTCTTGAACATATAAAATAAATAGGAAGAGCACCGGAGACAGATCTGATATGATTTGAAAATCATGCGGAAAATACCAGAACTGAATCCTATATTTTAAAAACAACTCAAACAGATTTATGTACAACATAAATCTGTTCGAGACTTACAAGTGCTTGTGTGCTGCTGTATGCAATGCTAAGTGCTGAATAAAATGCGTGCTGTTATGCGATGTGTGTTGAACTGCAAACGTGCAATGCTAAAGTAAATGTTTGCTGAATGAATAAAGAACACGATACAAAACACAACATATTTGTTTCTGGAAGTTCGGATATCAACATCCTACATCTCCCCTTCTTCCTCCTCGGAAGGCTCCACTAGAAGATTTGATCTTACAACTGCGTGTACACACCCAATCCCACAACCAGCAGCTGTGAGAACTCCTAGACTCCTCAAATGCACAACAGCCTCAACTGTGTGACTGACTACATACACAAGAGTTTTACGTCATCGTGCTTGGACGGGAACTGTAAACAGATTTCGAGATTCATTCACAGATAGATGTGAATGAATCTCGGTGTGTGAGATTGATACAATGAAACACTCAACTCTCTGATTTTCTCACACACGAGGGTCATGCTCTAACAAGCTAATCTAGACTCAGCAATCGACTCTCGTGAAGGCTCCTCTCTAATGGCGGTTGATTGCTTCGTCTATCTGTCCATTTTTCCCTCTGTTGGTGCACTGTCTATTCAATGTATTTCTGCCACAGTATTGTAATTGCACCAACGTCTCTCACGCACGAACGTCTTCAATGGCGCTCTTGAAGTATATAAGCCTCTGTTTGAATTAATCCCGTTGGACGCAACTTCTTCCCGTTAGAAATGTGTTCTGTAAAGTACCGACAGGGGAACAGTACTTGCGTCCTTTTCTTTTGCAGGCTTCTTGTCGTTTTCGCCATTTGAATTACGCTCAGCAGTTGACATCCAGCTTTGATAACTCTTCGAAAGTTGTCAACTGCTTCGCTGCTGATTCATTCTTCGACTGAATGCAACGCTTCGCTACTTCTTCTTTTCTTCCATCTGTATTTCCTGCTGATGGATCTGTTTTGACATATCCTGATTAAGTTTTGAATTTACACAAAACCTATTGTTGTTATTCTAACAATTCTACTCTAGTGCGCAGACTTCAGATCGAAGAAATGTTCAGCAGATGGTTCACTATAAATGTTCAGCAGTTGGTTTGATGCGTTCATGGAATCAGCAGTTGAATTAGCGATGGAGACGTCCAGAGTTGATTCAGTTGTTTGTAATCAGGCGATGGCCAAAGTTGAACCAGCTGGAGCATAATAAACCAGCAGATGATGAAGATCAGCTGGAGGCGCAAGAGAAGAAGATTCGTGTTTATAAGTACTGCTGACGAATCTGTTAGCAGTCGCAAAGATATAAGTACTGTTGATGAATCTATCAACAGTCGCTATCCAAAAAGCAAGAAGAAGAAGATTTCATTTATAAGTACTGTTGATGAATCTATCAACAGTCGCTGCTGACGAATAGCAGTCGCAAAGATATAAGTACTGTTGATGAATCTATCAACAGTCGCTATCCAAAAAGCAAGAAGAAGAGAAGAAGAGTTATAAGTACTGCTGACGAATCTGTTAGCAGTCGCAAAGATATAAGTACTGTTGATGAATCTATCAACTCAAC
>KV011864.1:268433-283504 GCA_001598015.1 Dorcoceras hygrometricum
ATCCAGATGTTGTTTTCTTAATGAAAACACAAGGGCATATTGGATTGTTTACATATCCCTTTTTCATCAAGTGCTCACTCAATCGATTATACCACATTCGACCGGATTGTTTCAACCCATATAATGATCTTTGTAATTTTACAGAATAACATTTTTTGGGTTTTGAACTTTGTGCTTCAGGCATCTTAAATCCTTCAGGGATTTTCATATATATATCACTATCAATCGATCCATATAAGTAAGCCGTAACAACATCCATAAGACGCATTTCAAAATTTTCAGACACCGCCAAACTAATTAAAAATCGAAACGTAATTGCATCCATAACCGGAGAATACGTTTCTTCGTAATCAATTCCAGGCCTTTGAGAAAAACCTTGTGCAACAAGTCGAGCTTTATATCTCACTATTTCGTTTTTCTCATTTCGTTTTCGAACGAAAACCCATTTGTATCCAACAGGTTTTACACCTTCAGGTGTAAGGACTATAGGTCCAAAAACATTACGTTTATTTAATGAATCTAATTCCACCTGGATGGTGTCTTTCCATTTTATCCAGTCCTGCCGATTTTTACATTCACCAAAAGATTTTGGCTCATGATCTTCATTCTCATTTATGATGTCAAATGCCACATTGTAAGAAAATATATCATCAATGTCTTTCATATCATTTCGGTTCCATATTTCTCCAGTATTAATATAATTGATAGAGGTTTCATGATTCTCATCATTTTGTGGTTTCAACAGAACATTTTCATCATCATGTGTTTCTGTTGGAACATCATTCACGATTTTATGATCATCGTGTTTCTCTATGCTTTTTCTTTTTCGAGGATTTTTATCCTTGGAACCGATTGGCCTTCCACGCTTCAGGCGTGTTATGACATCATGAACATCTTTGTTCTCAATTTGTTTCTTCGGAATTTCAATTCGAGCAGGAGCATTTATAGCATGTATATGTGATTTAGTTACTCCTTTTGTGTCTACAAATGCATCTGGCATTTGATTTGCTATTCGTTGCAAATGCACAATTTGTTGTACTTCTTCATCACATTGTTTATTTCTAGGATCCAAATATAACAATGATGGTACATACCACGTAATCTCTTTTTCGATATGTTTCTTTTCTCCCCCTAACATTGGGAAGGTATTCTCATCAAAATGACAATCAGCAAAACGTGCGGTGAACACGTCGCCTGTCTGAGGTTCAAGATATCGAATGATTGAGGGACTATCATAGCCAACATAAATTCCCATCTTTCTTTGAGGTCCCATTTTTGTTCGTTGAGGCGGTGCAATAGGTACATACACCGTGCATCCAAAAATTTTGAGATGAAAAATATCTGGTTCTTTACCAAGCTGCAATGGTGAGTATTTATGATATGCACTTGGTCTGATGCGAATTAATGCAGCAGCATATAAAATTGCATGTCCCCATATAGAAATAGAGAGTTTTGTTTTCATAATCATTGGTCTAGCAATCAGTTGTAGACGTTTAATCAATGATTCAGCTAAACCATTTTGTGTATGTACATGAGCCACTGGATGCTCAACAGTAAGTCCCACCGACATGCAATAATCATTGAAAGTTTTTGAAGTAAATTCACCAGCATTATCGAGTCTAATATTCTTGATTGTATAATCAGGAGATTGAGCTCGTAATTTTATTATTTGAGCAATGAATCTGGCAAAAAACCACATTCCGAGTTGATAATAAAGATACATGTGACCATATGTTGCATCTATCAATACCATAAAATATCTGAAATGGTCTATATGGTGGATGAATTGACCCACAAATATCACCCTGAATATATTCAAGAAACATGGGTGATTCAGTTTTTATCTTGGTTGGTGATGGCCTTATAATAAGCTTCCCAAGAGAACATGCTTTACATTGAAACTTATTATTTTGAAAGATCTTCTGGTCTTTCAGTGGATGACCATGTGTATTTTCTATAATTATTCGCATCATTATTGAACCAGGATATCCCAATCGATCATGCCAAGTTGTTAATATTGGTGAATTTTGAACTACCATGTTTGATTCGATTGGTCTTATTATGCGTATAATACAATCCAGTAGGGAGCATTGGTAGTTTTTCAACTATATATTTCTTTCCTGATTTATATGTGTAAGACACAAATATTTCTCATTTTCTTCAGTCATTGACTGAGTATCATACCCATGTGAATATATATCATTAAAACTCAACAAATTCCTTTTCAATTGTTGTAAAAACAGAGCATCAGTTATCATAAATTTTGTACCATTAGAAAACAAAAATTGAGCTCTACCACCACCTTAAATCAAGTCTACAGGACTCGATATAGTATTTACTAGTTTTTTTGTTGGTTTTATTTTCAAGAAATATCTTTATCTCGAAGAATATTATGTGTTGTACCACTATCAGGTACACAAACTTTCATGTGATTATTTGCTTGTATAGCTTTGTTCCTAGCATTTTCAGATTATACAATAAAACATAATTAACATATGCAATTAGAAGACATAAAACATATAATAAATATCATCATAAAAGTATTTGAAAATTATTACATTTACATCCCACCATTGAACTGATCATTTTCAGACAAATCAATTAGAAAATCTACAGCATCAAAATGAGTCAAATCACTCAAACGATCATTGTGTTCAGTGAAATTGGTCTCATTTTCTTTGTCCTTTAGTGATTCTTTATAGAGCTTATAAAGATGCTCCGAGGCTCGACAAGTACGAGATCAATGCCCTTTAGTGCTGCATCTAAAAACAAGAACTTTCGAATCTTTTTGAGTGATTTTCATTTGTACTCGTGTTCTCATGCTGCCTCTTCTGTGGGTGGTTCGTGACTTCCTTTTTAGAGGGGTTATTGACGTAACTACCTCTATTATTTTCAAATCCACGACCGCGTTCACGATCATAGTTATTTCTATGTCCACGTCCACGTCCACGACCCTGACCTCTGCTACGACCAAAATCTTGTCCACGACTTTGATTTTGGTTTCGTTCATTCTGAATTACGACATTTGCTTCAGGAAATGTCATCGATCCAATAGGTCGATATTGATGACTTCTCATTAGTAGGTCGTTGTTCTTTTCCGTCACAAGAAGACATGAGATAAGTTCAGAATATCTCGCAAATCCACGCACTCTATATTGTTGTTGTAGAGTTATATTTGATGCGTGGAAACTGGAAAATGTTTTTTCAAGCATTTCTGATTCTACGACCTCATGTCCACAAAATTTCAGTTGCAAGACTATTCGGTACATTGTCGAATTATAATCCCTGACCTTATTAAAGTCTTGGAATCTTAATGAATTACATTCATCACGGGCGATCGGAATATAACTTCCCTTATGTGTTCAAATCATTCCTTTAATCCTTGCCATAAAGCCAGGATTCTTTTCCGTGATGTATTCACATTTCAACCCTTCATCAAGATGTCGTCGTAAAATTATCATAGCTTTTGCATTCTCTTGTGATGACGAGGCATTATTTTTAATGGTCTCACTGAGACCTAATGATTCAAGATTCATTTCGATATCGAGAGTCCATGGCATATAATTTTTTCCAATAATGTCAAGAGCAACAAATTCGAGCTTCGCCAAATTCGGCATGGTGGTGCTTGATAATAAAATACATTTTATTAGTCAAGATTCATTAATATGACAATGAAAAATAATGGATAAACTAGCAATACAAGCATGGTTCGAAATTCGAAAAGTGCGAGGCGAATATTTGTCGATAAATACAAGGCTAATGAGTATAATAATCAAAATAATTATAAAAATTATCTTTTGATGAATCATCATCTTCTTCTTTCTTTTGTACTTAGATAAATACAAGGTTGATGAATATAATAATCAAATGTTGGATCTGTGTTTACATATCAGAATCTTAATTTTGATAGACAAATGAAATGATTAAAATAATAAAAAAAATTAATCAATTCATTTACTATTTAAACATTCAAATTTAACTATTTCATAAATATGATTACATCCAAATTTTACTATTTCATAATAAAACCATCAAATTCAATTTTTAAGAAATAAAAATCACCAAGATCGAGCCAACTTATATACACAACGTTAAATAACTTCATGTAACCAAAATTAGCTTCGGTCACCAATGCGACACAATTACATAATTAAGACCAGTGTTCCAGATGACCTTAAAGTCATCTGAAAAGCATTTTAAGTTCTTCGATTCGGGCTGATCGGACTTCGTCGTCTGTCAAAGCTCCAGAGATCATCCGTTGCTTCCTTGCTTGCACTTGTTGAAGCCTTTCTTCCACAGTATCCTGGAAAATTTGGATAAATACAATTATAGATATCTCTCAACTTGAGGACTATAATTTTGACAAATCTTTTGATTTCTCACTGGTTCTACTTTAAAATTGAGCTTAAAGAAGGGGAATTTCACCTTGACAATGAATCTTCGAACACGAACTGTCCTTGTTTGACCAATTCTATGGATTCTCATAACTGCTTGCTCTTCCACTGCAGGATTCCACCATGGATCCTGCACCAAGGAAACATCAGAATCCATTCATTGAACAAATAAAAAAACTGGGAATTTTAAAGATTTATCAGAGAAGGAAGAAGGAACTGTATTGTATTATACTGTACCATTAGAAAGACGTTGGAAGCCGCTGTCAAATTCAAGCCCACCCCACCTGCTTTAAGGGACATTAGCAAGACCTAAACAAAGAACAAGGTTGAGGTTTATCATCCGCAAGTGCAGAAGGTCTGATTTAATCTTCAGAATTTGATGCTCACCATTTTTTCGTGAGTTTCTGCAAACTCATGCAAGACCCTCTCCCTCTGTTTCTGCACAAGCTTTCCATCAAACCTCAAGAATCCGATTTTTTTCTCCTTGAGTGGGATTTCCAAAAGATCCAAAAATGAAGTCCATTGGCTAAAAACTATGCTTTTCTCGCCAAAACCCGAGCGGCGGATTTCCTCTAAGCAATCCAAAAGTTTGGAAACTTTGGATGATTCTTTCCAGTTCTCATTGACATCAATTCTGAATGGGCTGCTGGATGGACATGTAATAAGGTCAGTTTTCTTGAGTGTTTGCCGGCAAATGGGGCAGAGTCCAGCAACCGGTGTTCGCCAGCTCGATATAAGGCATTCCCGGCACATTCTATGTGCACATGGTGTTAACACAGGGTCATCTGCTGATTCTAAACAAATGGGGCACTCTGCATTTTCACCATTTTGAAGGCCCTTGACTACTTCCTCAACATATGCTCGAGAAGGGGCTGAATGAGTGCTTGAGTCAGGATTTGTCCCAAGGAATCTTCTTGCTAGCTTGTTCATGTCTGCATATTCTTGTGTATCACCACGGCTGTTGATGATTAATGGCAATAATGTTATGTGGGAGATAATAAATATAAAGCCCAAATTTTTGCTCTAGTTGAATTATGGGTTGAAGTCACTGCTCTGACCTCATTACAAGAAAAGGGTGGTTGCAACATTGCCTCAATCTAAGTAGTAGCTCGAGAATATTGGCGTAGTTATGAAGGACTTTGCCTTGAGCCACAAATTGGTCAAATTGAACCTATTTGTTTGGCAAAATATGGTCAACTATTAAATAATGTAACCAATTATGATCTTGCAAATTCAAAAACAAACAAAAGAACTTGCTTTAGATTTCTTAAAGAGGGCTTCATAAAAGTCACGCTCAGCTTCTGATTGCTCACAATCAATCACTTGGACATCGGTTGGTGGGAGAACAAGAATTGGCCTATATCGCGAGCACAACATCCAAATTGGTGATAGACATTCAAATTTCCGAAGGACAACATTAAAGATATAAAAACAAGAAAATACATCTTAGGCAATATGTTATTACCTTCCGTCTTTATCCTTTGACTCCTTTGTTCTTCTCAGCATCAGTGGCCTCAAAATGGCCTTGACCAATTTCATTCCTCTTGGATCACCATTATCATATGGCCTCTGAACCAGTTTGTTCCACCTGTTAAGAGTAAAAAATGAACATAAAGGCTTATACCAGAATAGGCGAACGAAGTTTTATGTCAGTGTACTAGCACAAAGCAGTTTCCCATAAATGTAATCCTTATGCAACTTTATGTAGCATCCACCTCAGATATCATACCATGTCCAGTTGCACCATGGCTCAACGTGCAAGAAGCACAATAGGCTGTACAAATCTTCCAATTTATTCTGCATAGGGTGAATGGTAAATCATTAAGTAAAACATAATAATAACATGCAAGGTTTTTGTACAAAACATGTTGCAAAGAAATTTGAGGCAAAGAGCGAACAAGAGCAAGTTTTTTAGAATTTTTCATCACGGAAAGTTGAGAGGTTTTCTTAATGATGCTTGAGCAAAAAATATGCCAGCAAATATTTAACAAAATCAAGATGATAAGACAACAGAAAGAGCTTCAGAAGATTCACAGGAATGACATTCAAAGAAGTGAGAATATTCATCTTTGGCTAGTGACACCTGAAGAGGCGTGCCAGTAAGGCACCAACGACAATACGAGGACAATGCAAAAGCAGCCTGAGCAGCCAGAGTTTTTGATGATTTGATGGTGTGAGCCTCATCTAATACTATTCTATGCCATTCAACTCTATGAAAAATGCTGCTATCTAAGTCCTGTGACATGTATAAACAGTGAAGAACAGTCAAAGGAAGGTTTATTCAGGAAAATTATAGAGGAGATGATTTTTTGAACCAAAAAGAAAAAGAACTCGCTTACGTTTTTATAAGCTTCGGTTAAGACACCATATGTAGTCAAGACCACATCAAGATCTGCAATCACCCTTGGATTATCTGTCCTTCCCCCACCATAGTGAACAAAGGTTGATATGCTATCTCCTGCTGAATGGGTTTCGATTTCATCCTAAATTATGTCAGAAATTATTAAAAATATACTTAATCGACTTAAATGAGAAGCCAGTACATTTAAATAAAGGCAATCTGCCATACTAGAGAATCAAGCTTATTGGAGGCTGACCTTCCATTGGCCTAGTAAAGCCATCGGACAAATAATAAGGGTGCCGCCTTTAACTTTCTTAAAAGGTTCAGCATTAGAGCCCATTTTCTTGTTCCTAATATATTCAGTCTCTGCCACTTCTTCCAGAACTTGTTGATCCTCTGGCCTACCTCTCCCATTTCTTGCATGTATCAATGCAATTGTCATCACAGTCTTCCCAAGTCCCATTGCATCTGCGAGAATCTGCATTTATTTCCATCCACTTAAAAATAAGAATAAAATATTTCCATACGTGAGACACTGATGTAAACTCAAATATGCATAAGTTGGAAAGTTGAAAAGGAATAAGAAAAATATAGCTTCCCAAAATTGATGGTTTACTTACTTCCATGATAAAAAATGCAAATTAGTCTAAACTATGAAACCCTCAATGCTAAAGTAAAAAACTTTCAACGTTCTATAGGTATAACTGGCTTACTCCTCCTCTTGCCACCTGCGTTGCAGTTGGATATTTTGTACTTGCTTCCCCAGAGAAAACATTCACATAGATTGCTGGAGCTCTCCTGTCAAAAACTAAACTCAATTACTCTGAAGTTGGAATATGGGAATGAAGTTTATAACTTGTGCTCCATGCCACAAATTCACAATCGTATGTGTATGGTACATACTCATCACACACACGATATGCTGCCCAACATGGATGAAGACTCTTTGCTGCTTCTTCTACACTTTCTCCCTTTTCCAACTCACACATCCAGTGGAGTGCCTGCTTCTGGTAAGCCCTTAATTTACAAGTAAGAGTCTTTGGGGGCTCCATCTCCTGAAGTCAAAAAGAGTAATTGCTGAGAAGAAGTGGCAGATTCAAGTTCTTGTTTTCTGTGTTCTCATTTTCTGAGTTCTCATTCTCCGTGTTCTCGTTTTCGGTGAGTACAAATAGGTAAAAGGCTACTTTTCATTATGGATTTCACCTCTAAGTTATACATGTCCACAGCACCAACCAACTTATTCAAGGATGATTCTGAAACAACTGGCCCATCGTTGCTTTGTTGTTGAATTTGTTGGCAGCCATTTCTTCTCTTCCCTCCAGGAATAACCAGGGCAGTTTCACCAGAATCAACCTGAAAGTTATATTTACTGACATATATAAGATTTCCATGTTCCACCTTAGATGAAAAATACCATTAAGATAACAATTAAAGCATCAAGCTATATTTAAAAATTTCTGCTACTCTAGAATTCAATATCAGATAAATTCATAAATAAAGCACACGTACATCTAAGTCGAGGCCTCGCTTGCGAGATTCAAGTTCTTCTGGTGTAAATTCTGCCTGGCGAGAATTTGCATAAAAGAGACATGGAAGTCAAAATAGAAAAAAAATGATGAAAATCAACAACAAGATTTTCCTGGAGGCAGCTGCTACCTTTTGAAAAGGATTCACTTTCAAAAGCTTAAACAATGTCACAAGAGGATAAGTTGTGGCATTGTGTGAAGACTCAAGCTTCCAAGACGACAGATCACCCTCGGTGAAGATGGAATGGTGTATATAGAAACTGCAGATCAAACCAATGAGAGCACACTCAAACAAGTGTTTGTAAAAAGAACAGCTACACGTAGCAAAACTAATGGTGCATGGGAACTGGGAAGCATAAACGTAGGATTATGATAGACCTTTTTACCTCACATACAACATAATCTCTTGCATCATCACAAGATTTACTGGTGCGGCAATGCATCGACCAAGAAGTTTCACCTTTGAGGAATTAACAAGTGGAACAAGGCATTTTGCCCATTCCATAGGAAGACGTCCTATCTGAATACCAAAAATTTACCAATTACTCGTAGAGAAAGATTTAAGAGATAGTGGTGTACCCAAGATTTCTAGAAAGGTAAGGGTTTAGGGAAGGTGGGGGAGTGATTCAACAAATTTGAGAGGAAAAACTTGTTGCAACTTTAAACATATACATATAAATTAAAATTTCGTTCAGATATGATACCTCTCCAGATCTTTTTGTGGAGAACCGAACAATACTCGAAGCTGCATTAGCAGCCTTAGCACTAAAAAATTGCGAATTGCACCTACTCCCTTTAACTGTACTAGGGAAAGCGAAATGTACAATCTCATTGTTCTCCAATTTTCTTCCTTTTGTAGTTGAAAGCCCAATAATAACCGTCCTCCCAACCATCAACCAATCTGGTTCCTCAACAAAATCCCCATCTTCAATCGTTACAGTGCTCAGCCTCATTTCTTGACTCCTACCCACTTTAGGCTTGGAACAATCCGTTTCAGCTCGGATTCTTTTATACTCATCATCGGATAATTTCCTTGCACTCAGTGGCTGTACACTGATAACCTCTTTCATTTCATCCTTTGCCAAGACTATACTTTTACTCTCACTATCTAAAGAAGGCTCCTCTTTTACCACCTTGTTTTCGGTTCCAGATCGACCAGAATCCATATTTTCTTGCTGCTCTTTAAGCAAAGTTGCAGAATTTGTATCTTCACCTCTCTCCGGTTTCACCTCATCCATCACCTCTGAACGTTCCTTTCCACTCAACTTACCCAACCGCTGTTCAAAACTAATTCGACTGCTCACCACCAGTGCCAGACACTTCTCATCGCTCGAAAAATCCTTCACCTTCGAAAAATCATCTCCACTCCCAAAACCCACATCACATTCTTCTTTCATTTTCAACATTTCCTCACTTTCACCGTTTTCTACACTCGAAAACTCGCCTCGGCTCGAATCTTCTTCAACGAATTCCTGCTTAACTAATCCACACCCATTAGAAAAATTACATTCAGAATCTCCTTCCTGTTCTCCACATTTTTTCAGCGAAGATACGTGGAAACTGGATATCCTTGACCCACACTAGATGTGTTGGGTTTTGTGCACAGCAGGAAATCTAGAGGGCGAATCGAGTGTGTAGCTGGTCGTTGCATCTGCGGCGTTTTTGCATTCGAATATAGGTTTGAAGGTGTCGGGTTCGGGCATTTCAGGCCCGACAACTAATTCCACCATCTTGATTTTCCTCCGCATTTCTTCGTGATGCACGGCCACAGTATCCATAGCTCCTCCGATCAAAGTAAAACGGGGAAATTGAAAACTTTTTCCGAGATTCTGTGGAGAACCGGAAGGAATTTGGGCTGACTTGAGGAATAGATTGGGTTTTCAGAGCGAAATGAAAATTTATTTTAGGCTCGCTAGGTTTTGATACTGATGAAATTGGCGGTATAATTGGAACTTTGGGCGGGAGTTCAGGGTAAAAATGGAATTTAATGTCTGCCTAAATAATTTTACCATGCAAGATTACTAGGTTATTAACTATTTTACTAACAGGAACGTATTCATCGTGCCAATTTTATAAAGAAAGTTTAAATAATAAGATTTTATATATTTGATATATTTATAATGAATTTCACAAAATTCGTAATAAAAGATTGTCAACTCCTATGGATTTAAATTAACAGATTTGTATTAATATTTAAATATTTCTCCACAATGTTCAATAAATTTTATATAAGAAACATATTAAATAGAAATTATTATATTAAAAAAATATAAAATAATTTTATAAATGTTTTAAGTTGATATCAATTTCTAAAATATTTATACTATTTTTATATATTTATGCATATATAAGTTTATCTATATATTGATATGATATGTATATTAATATTTTTAAAAAGTATCATCGCATAAACAAGTACATGATACTTATATTACAAAATATTTATCAAATAAAGAATTAAAAAAATAATTTCAATTTAATAAAAATTAAAATTATTGTTAAAAATAAGTTATTTTTACTTATACAACCAATTGAATTAATACTTTTCCCGTATATAACGTGATAATTTCATTAAAATTAAACACTTGCATTTAGATTAGATCTTAAAAAAATTTCAATATTTAATATGCAAATTAGATTATAATTTTAATGTTCTTTATGAATATATATTAGTTATAAATCAAAATATGAGTTATTATTTTTCAAAATAAATTTTAACAATGTATTTTATCATTTTTGTTCAACTAATTGAATTAAAAAATGAGATCTTCGAATTGTTTTTCTTTGTTATAATTGAATATTAAAACTAATGCTACATATTATAGATTAAAAAATAGATAAATATTAAAATTCAAAAATTTAAAACATCTGGCTTTTGATTTGAAATTGTAAAAAAAATTGTTATTTAGCAATTTAGAAAAGATATATACTCGAATCAACTAAGAAAATATAGTGTTAGTTTTGGAAACAGATCAAATCTTAATTTTAATTAACACAAAACTTGTTATTATGTTTCAAATAGCTTAATTGAGTATGCAGATCTCGCTGGAAGCAGATCAAATCGAATTAGAGTTGTCGACTGAAGAACTGTATAGTATAAATGAAGATTGAGTTCAGTTGAGAAGATGTGCAGATCCGATCAGAGTCGGAAAGAGCAGAATTGTAGCGTCGAGATCCGCTCACCATAAACCACGTGCATAAGATAAAACTTTTAAAATGATTTAAATTTTAATTGAGGCTTTAAGATACTACTGATGATTTTATTTGAAATTTTAAATGTGTTTCTCGAGGTTTTCGATTTCAGGTGAATATCCTGTGTCGGACGACGGAGGAATGATCGGGGACGATAGAGATGACTTTAAATTGTTTCAACATTTATTTTAAAGATTTTAGCAAACCAAAATATTCCGTTAATGATAAATTTAAAACTTTTGGATAGCGATTGGAAAAAATCAATTTTTCAGCAGTTTGTCCGCTTAGCCTATTTTCTGTCTTTTGTGCGGGTAAGCGTGGACTATAAAATTTTTATACCAAAGTTTCAAAATTTAATCAATGATTTTAATTATATTATGGGGATGACTTGTTATTACTTGGGCTTAAAGGATTGGGTATAAAAAATCTAAGCTGATGGGCTTAACTAACGCCTAAAAGCCTACATATGACTACCCTAACAATTTGTAAACCACCATACACGTTCTCATCAGCCTCCACTCACCCAAATCAGCCGAAACACATCTCTCAAAAATCTAGGTAGGGACCGTGGAGTCTAAGAAGCCAAAAAGAGTAGGAATCGTCTCCCTCTTCGTCCTGACGTTTTCGGTACGTGTAGCAATCTTTGCAAAGAAATGCAAGTTTTAAATCTTCTTTTATGCCACTTTCAGATCATATTATGTGTGTTTTTATTATTATTATGAGTGAGAACTGATGTTAAAGAGGGTGGTCATGTGCATGATTCGGTTGGAAATGTATTGAGGTTTCAGCGTATAACCTTTGTTGTTCCGAGGCTGTAGGATGTTCCGACGGGGATGCTGCTCATAGGAAGAATCCGGGTAGTGATGTTTCTTTCGTACTGGACTTGGGGGGAGAACTTCTGATCATCGGGTGGTGTGGTTTGAGAGCTAGGAGGGGTGTGTCGTCGGGTGAAGGGGTTGTGGCTCTTTGGGTTGCTGCTGCGAAGGCTGAGCTTTGATCGCCTGAACAGGGGCTTAGTATAGTCCTTGGAGGTGTCAAGGGTGAGGTTGAGGTTGGCTTCAGGGCTGCCCAAGAAGTCGGCCAAGGCTGGTCTCAGTTAGGGTCGAGGGAAGTCATGCAAGCCCTGAAACATATTAAACCTCAATTTTTTTTTTTTGAAGACCGATGTGGAATAAACATTTAATAAAAGCTATAAATAAACCATAACTTAAAGCGTTTAAAAAGGTAACATCTCAACGTCCGTTAACACTAACTGCAAAATATCCTCAACCCACATCTCACAAGCTAACATAAAAATCAGAGTATTTAATATCTGTTTGTCGAAAACATGTCTAAAAGTAAAGGCATAAAATAACTGAGTGGTCACGGGGTAACAGCCGCAACGGAGCATCAGACGTCCTCACCGCCGGTCGGAGTAATATCATCAACATCATGCTCACCTGCACCATTTAAACCTAGTGAGCCTAAAGGCCCAGCATGCTCTATCCGCTAATAACAAGGTACATATAATAAAACCACATGCAGGCACATAAGTCTAGGAACATAATTTCATGTCATGCATGCTTGAAAGATCTTAACGTTAAAACATACTGTAGTCATACATATTTCATCACATAACATATATGTTAAGGCATGACATAAACATAACATAACTTAAAAGAACATATGAGTCGTATCCATGAAGTGAAAGCCATTAATTCGATTGATCAATCTATAAACCAGCGTACGTGGCGGTGTGGTTCACCCCGATGTACGAGGATCCCTATATGTCACACCTATAAGTTGCCACTTCACCCCGATATCGTACGAGGATCCATAGGCTGCCACTTCACCATGATATCACACATGGATCCATAGGCTCATACATTAACAGGGGATCCCCGGGCCTGGCTACTCGGCTAACTCCCATCATTACTTTGCCCCACAACACTTCAATCCCTCAAAATATTTTTCATTCATGCCTTAACATAACTTAAACTTTCATGATGCATGCGTTTCATAAAATCATGCGACTTAAAAAAAAGATCTTGGCCCATCAATATATATTTATTTTCCTTAAAATATTTAATAAACAATTACATAGCATAATACGTATATAATTAAATATATATTCATGGGCCTATGCATTATTTTTCTCGGCCCGGTCAAGGACTGGCTCAAGCGACTGGCCCACTAATTCTAAGCCCAAGGCCTCCACTAGACTTAAAATAATACGAAGCCCAACTCAAAATGAGCCCAACATCAAGCAATTACCCCTTAAAATCATTTGAAGGACTCGGCCCAACATCGTCAAAACAGGCTTAAAACTCATTAGAATAATTAATGGCCCAAAATCCAACAATTTGATTAAAATACAATTTACTTAAAAATCCAGCAACTTGAAACAAATTTTTAACTTGAAATCATTGACCCGAAATCATTTTGACCAAGAATAAATTTTTAACTTAAAAGTTGACTTGACCTGATAAAAATGACTCGGACTTTAAAAATAAAATTACACGGCCCAAAAATAAAATAACTCGGACCGGACTTAAAACATTTGACTCGAGACTCGATGAATCGTCCCGGTCCAACTGAACCAGCCCGAACCGGTCCAATTGAACCGAGCCAAATTCATCAAACCCTACACGCACTACTCACGCACACCACCATGCGCCGCACGACTCAAACGAAGGCAAGGAGACGCGACGCATGTCACGACCCACACGACGCATGTCGCGACCCACTCGACGCATGTATGCGACCCACACGACGCATGTCGCGACCCACTCGACGCATGTCGCGACCCACGCGTGAGTCACCAGACTCATCATGGTTGATCCCACGACGAGCCTCTAAATCCTCATCTATGGACCATCTCTAGCCCTTCCTAGGACCACCATGAACCACCTAATATCGAGCCAAGGCCCCTTGGACAACCCCTAAACCAAAGCCATGCACAAAAGTTCAAAACCGTGAGATGCACATGAAATAATACGTGATCATGGACATGGATGCAAAGATCTGAGACATTCACATAAAATTCATGCATAATCTTTGTAAAACAGTTTATATTATGATCTAAATGGTGAGAAAAGAAAGCATACAACATGCCTTGATCGAAAAAAAAGCGGAGATACGCGATACCGGAGCGGAGGACAATTGAGAAGGCCAACACCTTTGAGTTTCAATCAAAACCTTGCAAGTTTCGGCCGCCTAGGGGAAGTAGAAGGCTGAAGTCGTCTGATGAGAGGAGGGGCTAGGGTAAATTTTCGAAATAGTGGAGAAGGGTGAATGAAAAGTATACAAAAGAAGCCCTCCCACCTTGTTTTATTAAGGAAATAAAAGGCCTATTCCAATACTAACCCTCCTCTAATTAAAAAGGCTTAAAAATATTTAAAGTTCAGCCTTCAAGCCTTAAATTTTCGTAATATAGGGCCTCCCAAATTTAAAAGTGTAGTAAAAGTCATAAAAATAGCCCGTATAGGCGAAAAACGGGTCCCCCTCGGTAACCGTGCATAAAATCTCATTTTTTGGAAATGGCCGCGCTAAGAACTGGTCGCTCCTCAAACGATAAGTCTGGCGCCAACTGAAGCGGCTCAAAATCCAGCACATGAGATGGGTTGGGTTCGGACTTCC
>KV011864.1:285583-296234 GCA_001598015.1 Dorcoceras hygrometricum
ACCGCAATCTACCGAGAAGAGCCGGGATTCTTGTAAACCGGTTGGAGCCAGGCACAAGTGCCAGCGAGGTATTCATCTTTGAACACCCTATGTATGACGATTTTTGAATTGTCGATTTTCGTATTGATCGCCTCCCGGTTTCATTTGATTGTTCTTCCGCTGCCTAGCCGGGGGGGGGGGGCGGATCCGGATCCCCAACAGTGGTATCAGAGCCAGTGTTTCCCGGATCTGATCATACGAATTGCCATAATTGTATCTAACCTTCAATTTTCAGAATCGAAACGAAACACGAAGTCGAGATTCCGGCTGAAATCGCCGCCGCACATGGCGGCGCCCCACCGCGCGCGGTACATGTGTGCTGGCCGCGCATGGATGGGCGGCGCTTCTCGCAATCGCTGCGAGACGTTGCGGCGTTGATGGGAGTGGCTGTAGTAACCCTGCTGGTCTCTGGTGCTCTGTCTTGACCTGCTGACAGGTCAAACACTGATACAAATCGTCCAATATCCCTCTTCATCCCTGACCACCAGTAAAGTGTCTGCAAATCTCTGTACATCTTCGTACTCCCTGGGTGAATGGAATACGTCGATGCATGGGCCTCTGATAAGATCTCAGCTCTCAACTGCTCAGTATTGGGTACCCACATGCGACCCCTGAAACGAGTAAGCACATCCTCGACTGTGTACAAACCTCGTCCTCTAGCCTCGTCTCTCTGTCTCCACTGCTGTAACTGCTCATCTGCAGCCTGGCCGTCCCTAATCCGATCTCGAAGAGTCGGCTGAATTGTGAGCGCTGCGAGGCTAGGCGCACAGCCTCCTAAATAAAACTCCAACCCAAATCTCTGAATCTCGGTCTGAAGTGGTCGCTCAACTGATAAACATGCCACCACTGAAGTCTTCCGGCTCAAAGCGTCTGCTACCACATTAGCCTTACCCGGGTGGTAGCTGATGTCGCAGTCATAGTCCTTCACCAACTCTAGCCATCTGCGCTGCCTCATATTCAGCTCCTTCTGGGTGAATAAGTACTTGAGGCTCTTATGGTCGGTGAAAATCTGACACTTCTCGCCGTACAAATAGTGTCTCCAAATCTTCAGTGCGAACACCACTGCTGCAAGCTCCAGATCGTGCGTCGGATAGTTCTGCTCATAACTCTTCAGCTGTCTCGATGCATACGCAATAACCTTACCTCCCTGCATCAGAACTGCACCTAACCCTCTCAAAGAAGCATCTGTATAAACCACAAACTCCTCGTGGTCCACTGGCATCGCTAAAACTGGCACTGAAGTAATGTTGGGGATCCGGATCCGCCCCCCGGCGAGGCAGCGGAAGAACAATAGACAGAGAACCGGGAGGCGATCAATACGAAAAACAAATTAACATTCTACGACATTCATAGGATGTTTAGCATGTTACCTCGCTGGCACTTGTGCCTGGCTCCAACCGTGATTACAATAATCCGGCTCTTCTCACGCGCACGCATAATTCAGCACTTGCCTATATCTTAGCATCGCATACAGTTCAGCACACAAGCACTTGCATAGTCTCGAACAGATTTATGTGGAACATAAATCTGTTTGAGTTGGTTTTAAAATATTAGGATTCAGTTCTGGTATCATACCAGATCTGTCTCCGGTGCTCTTCTTGTGAGTTTTTATGTGTTCAAGAACAAGAGGTATTGCACCTCAAGTGTTGTAGCAGCGCGCAAAACTTTCTAAAGTCTTTTAACAAGCGCGGCTGCTGATCCTATTTTCGGACCAACAATTGGTATCAGAGCAGGTTGTTCTTGAACGAGCACTGATTTTAAAACACATGTGCTATGTTTTTACGGTTTTTACTGTTTTGAGAAGCTTATTTTATGAAGGCCAGATTTGTTTTTATATAGAACTGGTTTTTCGCTTGTTGAACTGTCATGGGATGCGCGAGTCCCGTGCGGTTGCCAAGCTTCTATTTTCGTTGTGCTGTAAGATCACTTGGAGCGAGGCTCAGTGACAAGCACATGGGGCGAGATAGAAGAAGGAAAAATCCGAGTTTTTATCTGTACTGGTTCTTTATATATTTAAGCAACTCAGTAGCACTTGTTCATTTGAAATATTTGTATGCTCTGATGAGTTTTAAAATGTTCTGTTTTTACGGATTCCAGCTGATGCCCAAAATTTTGCTTTTAAAAATGTTTTGAGCTCATGTTATAAAAGACAGGGAGAGTGGCGTCACTGTCTTTGACTAATTTGAGTTATGCATCAGTTCAGTTTTCAAAATCATATAGCTCTTGCATACGGTGCTTCCCAAAAGCTGATTTCGTTTTTCAAATTTAAAACTCCTGCTGTTACATTGTTTTTGTTGTAACAGTGTAGGGAGAGTTTTGTTTTAAATATGGGAAGACCAGCAGTTCGATCTCTTTTTGATTCCCACAAAAAGGGAGAGAATTGTTAGAACATGCATTTATTATTTGAGGTTTTGTTTAAATCAAAAAGGGAGAGATCGATGGATCTGGATAACAGATCCAGAATGTATTTTGAATTACACAAAACCTATTTATTGTGTTACTAATGTCTCTACTAAGTGTTCAGATGTTAGCTGGATTTACAACAGAAGAAGCTGAAGCTGATACCGTAGCAGACCAAGGGCTGAAAAGAGTAAATCGTATTTTCGGAGGCCTAAACGAAGGAATTTGGCCAAAAACGGAGGAGCTCACCTTGTGAGTTTTGCTCGTTGGACCGTTTCGGAGGGAACAGCACAGGCCTCAATGGAAAATGTGATCTGGAACAGAATCTATGAAGTCTGCTGGAAGAAATGTCGAAGAAAGAAGATAAACAGTAGATGTCTGGAATCAGTAGCGCAAGATCTGTGAGCAGCAAAGATGACGTCAGCATATCTACTGGAGAAAGCTACGAGCAGCAACGATGACGTCAGCATTGCTGTTTGAAAGAAATCAAAAATCAGCAGGAGCGCAAGAGCTGGTATCAGTAGTGATGACGTCGGCATATCTGTTGGAGGAAGCTGGAATCAGCAACGCTGACGAGAAGCGCAAGAGCTGGATGACATCATCAGTGACATCATCAATCAGCAGCAGGCTACAGTGCATTCAGCAGGAAGCTAAAGCTATCAGCAGTTGTGAAGAGATGCAAGAGATGAAGCGACGTCGTACAAGAAGATCTATCAGCAGAGAGCTACAGTGCAACCAGCAGTTGGCGATTGCAAAACGATGTCGTTTGCATAAGTTGATACGACAGCGTTTTGCCTTCGTAAGTTTCAGCAGATGGTTCTTGCAACGATGAATTCAGCAGAAGTGCAAAGACGAAAGAATTCAGCAGAAGATTAATCCAGTCGAAGGCTACAGTGCTTTGCATATCCAGTCGACGAAGATTTCAGCAGAAGCAAAGATTCAGCAGATGGTCTTTGCGTTGAGGGTAACCAGCAGGTAGCAACAGTACTTCCAGGCGTGAGCTATAATGAACCAGCTGTTGCTACGTATCCAGTCGCAATGATTGAAGAATGAACCAGCAGCGAAGCAGTTGACAATTTACGAAGAGTTATCAAAGCTGGATGTCAACTGCTGAGCTCAATTCAAATGGCGAAAACGACAAGAAGCCTGCAAAAGAAAAGGACACAAGTACTATTCCCTGTCGGTACTTTACAGAACAATTTTGAACGGGAAGAATTTTGTGTCCAACGGGATTATTTTGAACAGAGGCTTATATACTTCGAGAAGCGCCATTGAAGACACACTGTTGGTTGGAGATAACCAGAGCGCTGTTGCTGAAGTTAATCGCACAGTGCACCAACAGAGGGAAAATGAATCTGAAGTGAAGCTGTCAACTATCATACGAGAGAGAGCTTAATTGCAGTTGACAGCGGAGCTAGAATTAGCTTGTGTAGAGCAATTTCCCTAGTGTGTGAGAAACAGAGATTTGAGAGCTTCATTGTATCAATCTCACACACAGAGATTCATTCACATTGTATTAGTGAATGAATCTCAAAACGTTTCAAACAGTCCCGTCCAAGCACGATGACGTAAAACTCATGTGTATGTAGTTAGTCACACAGTTGCGGCTGATGTGCATTTGTGGAGTCTAGGAGTTCTCACAGCTGCTGGTTGTGGGATCGGGTCTGTACACGAGTTGTAAGATCAAATCTTCTAGTACTTGCATAGTCTCGAACAGATTTATGTGGAACATAAATCTGTTTGAGTTGGTTTTAAAATATTAGGATTCAGTTCTGGTATCATACCAGATCTGTCTCCGGTGCTCTTCTTGTGAGTTTTTATGTGTTCAAGAACAAGAGGTATTGCACCTCAAGTGTTGTAGCAGCGCGCAAAACTTTCTAAAGTCTTTTAACAAGCGCGGCTGCTGATCCTATTTTCGGACCAACAAATCGGTTTTATTCCGCACAAACTTGTTAACCGAGAAAACAGAAGTGACCGAGAGCCTCACAAATCTGGTAACACAGATTTGTGTTTAGCGTGACTTGCTAAAAACAGATTTTAAGGTTTTCGAAAATACAAAAATCGAAGGAGTTCATTCAACCCCCCCCCTTCTGAACTCCTATTACTTGTTTTGATCCTATTTTGGGACCATCATCTTCTAAGCTGTTAGTCTTTATTGAGCTAAGTTCATTATCTGTTTATTTTTCCCGAGCTGATTTTAAGTCGCGATCTAATTTTTTTGTTCCGAGCTGATCGAAGTCGCGATCTGATTTCATTATCCAAGCTGAGTTGACTTTGTTTGACCATCGTAATCCAGTCTGCTCATTTAAGTTGTGTTTAATTTTCCTAATATGAGTTGATCAAACAGTCCAGAGCCGATTTTCTATTCTGAACCAGTACGCTTGCGTTTGTTGTACTCCGAGCCGATTCAGCTTAGGTCCACTCTGGACTGATATTGTAATTTCAAGTTTAATTCTTCTTTCTTTTAACTTTGATTCAAAGGTATAACTCTAATATGTTCGAGGTTATACCCAATTTCAAGAGATAATTCATCATCTTAGAGCACTGCTGTTCGTTATTCATTTCTATAGCCGAGCTGATTCAAGTTTTCTTCTTCAATTGAACTCCGATGAACTCCTAGTAGATTTCGAACATCAAAAGAGTTTTATAACAGAAAACCATATATGTTTAAGCGATCTTATTCACATCAAAGAAAAACAGTTTAAAGAAAATTTTGCAGAAAAGCAGTTTAAAGAAGGTTTCAGCAGAGAAAATGTTTTAATGATATATGGTAAGGTGACAAAGGAGGAATGACAGAAGTTTCCCTGTCATATATCATCATAGTTTTAAAGGAAGTATATTTAAAGTTTGATTTATGGCAAAGATAACTGACGGTCAGCAGAGGAAGGGTGAGGACGTTGGCTGACGAACCAGTGTTGCCCTTCACATTGGAAGGGACAATGATTATGGTTGACGAACTATATACCCTTCACAGCATAATTGAGATTTATTCCCCAGTTCCTGATTTCAGATGATAGCTTGATCAAGCGACTTTGATCTAAGGGGAGCTTCTGTAAGGTTGTTTACAACCACAGCTTTAAGAAAAGTTTATGTTACTTCCTTTAATATCATTAAATGTTTTAAATACCAGTAAATATTTTAAATGTTTCAAGCATGTTCAGTTTATGCTTTCTCAGTTTCTCAGCTTTCAGTTATTCAACTTTCGAGTTCTATCAACTTACGAGCTGTTACTTTTCAGTAAAAGGTATTTTTATGCCCGTACTTCCTATGTTAGTTATTTCTATAGTTGCTTGCTGGGCCTCTAGGCTTATTAGTTTTTCTAGTGCAGGTGATCAGATTTAGAGGTTGCTGGTTGGCACGAGCTGGAGCAGATCGGGGGTGTTTATCGTGGATCCTGCGTTTCGCGCTAGCCAAATTTCACAGTTTTTGTTTAGTTTAGTTTTGAGTTAATTCAGTCAGTATCCAAAATTTTATCAGTTAATTCATATACATTTATCTGTAAACTGAATGAAATTATTGTGCGAGGTTTTATCCAGTTTCCACATATCCTATAAGCCTTGAGCTGTTTTCCTTCCACTCGTGCTTTGAAGTTTTCCTTCAGAACTTAGATAAGATATTTCATCTAGAGTCTCTGAATCCCGAGCGAAATCGATTTGTAAATGTTTGTTTGAATTCAGGGTATTTTATAAGCTTTGAGCTATTATCCAGTTCGAGATCTTAAATTTCTATCATTCACAATTTAGCCCAAAAGTATTTGGTTGATTGTATTTTGACCAAGTATAAAATTTGAGTATCATTCTATTCAAACCTTCATTATTATAATTTCTAATTGAAAAATATGGTTGTTACAATTGGTATCAGAGCATGGTCTTTCAGATAAACACTTCTTCCAGTCTGACACAGTTCTCGCTAGCCGCTTCAGTTAATCTGTGAGTTTTATATTCATGGCATGTTCTAGTATACAATATTCTTTCATGATATTCTTGTGGTGGATTTGAGCTATAGTTCATATATGTCAGAAAGAGGAAGAGGAAGGAGAGAATCTACGAATGAAAATGTTAGTATTGATAGAAATACACGAGTTATAGCAAGCATGGGTCAATTGCTAGAGCAACTAGTAGGGCAGTTTAGCATAGGAAAAGACAAATCTTCAAATCGAGGATTTAGTCACGAGAATCCTCATGAAATGTTTAGACGCCAGAGGCCAAAAGAAATTTCAGGATAGAGTTGGATGTTCCATCTACATGTTGAGAGACGACGTGATGATTTGGTGGGATGAAGCCAAAGTAACAGTAGATAAAGCCCTCGGAGCTGAACAAGATTTGAAGGATATAGGAGAAGACCGACATCAAAACGTCAAGTCTTTCAACATGAGGACTAGAAGCAAGCTAACAGACCTAACGACAACCAGTAGCGGTCTCAAGGACAAAGACCTCTACAACCCCAACCGATCAACGCAGTCCTTCAGTTTGAAAACACGTCAGTTTGCCCAATCTGTCAAAGGAAATCATGTTGGTTCGTGCCGAGTTGGCCAGAACATGTGTTACAAATATGGTAATCCAGGCGACATCTCTAGGAATCGTTAGCAGTGGAAGCAATTCATCACTAGTAGAGCCTATGTAATGACATTAGATCAGGCTCAACCAGACTCTACGCTAGTTACAGGTAGAATTGTTGTCGCTAGTATGCCTGCTATAGTCTTGTTAGATTCTCGTGCAACCCTTCTTTTGTATGAGCAGGTTTTGCTAACAAATTACCTACCCAACCCGAAGTATTAGTGAGAGGTTATTGCGTTAACGTATCATTGGGAGAAAGTTGATTAACCAATAGTATATTATGCGACATAGAGCTTAAGATGTAGGGGTATTTCGGGTATGCAGATTTGATAGTATTATACATGATTGAGTTTGATTTAATGTTGGGAATTGATTGGTTAGCTAAGTACGGAGTAGTTATTGATTTTAAACAAAGAACGGTAGAAGTTAAACCATCCAGCAGAAACCCATTTTGTTCCAAGCTAATAGCATCGATAGAACCCCTAAGCTGATATCAGCTCGAAAGCACAGAGCTATCTGAGGAAGGAATATCAAGGATTTTTGGTTAGTACATTAGCAGTATTAGAAGATAAGAAATCTGAGTTGCTAGACGTTGATTTAGTGAATGAGTTTCTAGACGTGTTCCTAGAAGACATATCTGGTCTGCCACCAGATCCGGAACGAAAGTTTGCGATTGATGTAGTACCTGTATGACTCCTATAGCTCGTGCATACTTGCGATGACAGAGATGAAAGAGTTAAAGGATCAAATTCAAGATTGACTAGACAAAGGTTTCTTTCATCCTAGCACTTCACCATGGGGAGCCCCTATGCTGTTCGTCAAGAAGAAGGATGGGAGTATGCGTTTATGCATCGACTATAGGTAGCTATTAAGAATAAGTATCCTATCACTAGGTTGAAGATCTATTTGACCAAATTCAAGGTGAAGCTGAATTTTATAAGATAGATCTACGATCTGGATACCACCAGCTGAGATTAAAGAAGCAAACGTCTACAGAACAACTTTCAGAATGCATTAGAGTCGTTACGAGTTTTTTTAATGATGCCATTTGGTTTAACAAATGCACTTTCAGAATTCATGGATTTAACGAATAGAGTGTTCCAACCTTTCCTAGAACAGTTCATAATAGTGTTTTTTAAGATGATAACCTAATCTACTCTAAGAACAGGGGAGAACATTCAAATCAGCTTAGACGTATATTATGTTGAGGACTAAGCAACTTTTTGCTAATTTTTGTAAGTATGAATGTTGGCTTGGTAAGGTTGCATTTCTTTGTCACATAGTTTCTAAGAACGGTTTAGAAGTAGACCCATCGAAAGTAGAGGCAGTTCGCGAGTGCCCTGTACCAAAGAGTATTACAGAGATCCGTAGTTCCTTAGGAGTTGCGGGTTTTTACCAACATTTTATTAAAGGAGTTCGAAGATAGCTATTCCTTTAACGTCTTTGATTAAGAAAAATGATAAGTATGTATGGACCCCAGAGTTTCCATACATTTTTGATAGATTTAAGCAAGCGTTGATAGAAGTCCTTATTTTAACACTGCCATCTGGAAGAAAATTATGCTTTATTTCTCAGATGCATCAAAGATGGGTTTGGGTGCTGTATTTATGCAAAGATAAGAAGATAATTGCCTATGCTTCTAGACAACTAAAGATTAATGAGAAGAACTACCATACTTACGATCTAGAACTGGTAGCAGTGACATTCGCATTTAATAAGTTGAGGAACTACCTCAAGTATTTCTTCACTCAACAAGAGCTCAACACGAGACGAATAAGATAGCTAAAACTGATGATAGAATACGATTGCATCAATAGTTATCACCCCGGTGAAGTTAACATAGTAGCAGAAGCGTTAAGTAGAAAATACAATAATATTATCTAAAACTATCAGTTCAGAGACATTTAGTTAAAGAAATTGAGAGTTTTGAACTGGATGTAATTATGTAGGAGTGCTCTGCGAAGTTAGATATGCTTACCATCTAGTACGAATCAAAAGTTTGTATTAGAGAAGCACAATCAAGTCACAATTAACTACTCAAATAAAAGTAACAAAATGAACAAAGTAGACAAAGGGGCTATGCTGATAGCCATCATCGCGAGCTGATACAGCTTGCACCTGATCTAACTTGGGAAGAAGAACCAGTGATGATTATTCTCAAAGAAAAGAGAAGATCGAGAAATATAAGTATGCATTAAGATTCATTGAGCGAATCGTTCAGAAAGAGAATCAAACTGGGAAGCCGAGACGGATTTGCGTAGTTAATACCCAGATCTGTTTAAGTAAACAAATTTCGAGTACGAAATTTTCCTAAGGGGGGTAGATTGTAACGCCCAGGAAATCCATAAATACACAACGATATATCTAAATGTTTGACGAGTTTAATTTGCTAATTTCAGTATCCTTCTTCAGCTTCAGCGATTAAGTTTTAATTTAAGCTGAATTTTCAGATTAGAGCACGAACCCGGTTCGTAGGAGTTGGCCGATCGAATACTAACAAGCATGGTTCAGGCTATTTTAAATCCGGTTCGATTTTTTTTGCTTGTATACAACATTGTACTTTTAAAGATATTTTTAAAATGGTGAGCTCATACTTCTTGTTTTCCTATAAAAGCACGTATCATCACTTTTCACACCACAATCAAACTCTTTCAAAAGAATTTTCATTTTTAAAGCGTTGAAGATCTCTCCACCAACCGAACCAAAACTTACAACTCTTTCACACTAATTTCTGGATCGTGATTATAAGTGGTTTAACGCGAGGATTTCTGTTAGCTGTGTTCAGTAGTTGAGATAAGTAAACTATGTTTCTTGTTGTAATTTGGAAAGAATATATTGATTTCCTTCTTGCATGCTTGTATGAGTTTTAAAGGTTTGAGGAACGTTTTTGAAGTTTTTCAAACACAGAGTTGAGATCATGATGATTTCTTGAGAAATATTGGTTTGCTGAAGTTCTGATTCAAAAAATTTGTTAGAAAATGTTTTATGATGTTCGATCCTGTTAGAGTAGATGACCAACTAGCCAACTTGTGGCGTGTGGGTTTATAGACTCTTGTATACGACAATCTTTATATATATGATATTCGCATTTATTATATGGCATTCTTTACTTTCATTGTGTGTATGATGATTTACAATTGCGTTGAGTAAAGACCTAGAATACACTAAAGTGTATGTTAGATGTGATAGTGGGTATGACGGCTATCATGAAACACATCTAATAGTCACTGTGTATTCTGAACATGTTCCTAGTCGACTGGGCCGTGAAAATAAGGACAAGGCCGCCCGAGCTAGAGACTATTATCTGCGATGCGAAGGACCATGTTTCATAGGTAGGGAACATTGTGATGTTCTGAGCATGCAGATAGATAGTGACCTGGCGATCTATCGAACTACCCTCCTTCGGACTTTCCAAATGGTTACCATTTGTCGAGTGGATAAGTCCGAGGTCTTGGTTGTACTGATTAGTCCTCATCGAAACGTCATTGAGACTCTACATGATAGGCGTCTCACTTTGACCCGTTTGCCGACTCACTTATCGAGGATTCTCGCAGACATGCGTGGATATCCTATGCTATCTGAGGGGATAATAGTGTATAAATCTTTGGCCAGAGTACTGTACTAGTTTTAGGTAAATGTGTTTACCTAGTTACACT